>JAQIXA010000130.1:0-61284 GCA_034699045.1 Nanhermannia cf. coronata Gr-Ori-00579 | reverse complement strand
TTATAATAATTCTTTATACGAGCTTTTTTGATTAGCTCAAAAAAAGACTTGGTCAATAAACACATACCATACCATACATATACATATATTCATTATTAATTTAACAAATGCCGTTGTAAATTATTTTTAAAAATAGAAATTCTATAACCAAATATTAAAATGAATAAAAACTGCATTGAAAACTTGTACTGTGTAAACAATTCGAGTCTAGAGACTATAGAGAATAGTAATTATTATTATTTATAAGCGTAGTGATATTTCTTGATATTATGAACTATTCCTAGTAGATATCAAATACCAATACACCTAAATAGGTCCCTACATAATTGCATAATATTCACTTTCTTAAAATAAAAAGTTGTCTAACAATTAAATAAAAGTAGGTACTTTTTCTAAGTACTACCATACCATAAGAGAAAATTATTACAATAAGGACTATAGTACTTGAATAGGTATCTGAGTTTCAGTTAACCTAGGCTAGAGGTCTAGATTTTTTTCGGAAAATTAGATTGATTAAATTACTTATCAAAGCCTTAACTGATACTGTATAGGGAAGTAAAAAAGATTAAATTGATCAATAATAATAATAATATGAATGCACCTATTTATCTTTTATCTACTTTATATTTGAGGAATTCTGACAAATTCTCAAAATTCTAGAATCTAGAAACTCCGATGAAGGAATTTATAGTTCATTTTTCGCTAAGGAATTTTATTTTACTAGATCATCTAAAGTATTTGTAAAGTGCCTGCCAGATATACGAGTATATACTACTAGTAGTAGGGTACCATTATATTCGATATACTAGTTAGATGAAAATCGAATGGTTTTAAAATCCTTTTAAGTTAAATTACTTAGCATCAGCATTCTATCAAATTACTTAGGTATTTAAAATATTCTAAAATAGTAAATGCTTTAAAAAATACTTACATTTAGATATTTGATTATTCTAATACTAGGTATTTGTGTACTATATATATAAAATTCCTATCAAGTACCCTAACTAATCAGAAATATGGGTATTTGTGATTAAATAATCGTTTAAATCAAATTCTTATAACTTGCTAAATCTAAATATTTTTTGCGAAAATATTTGAGACTTAGCTAGCTAGTGCAGGTCTACTATTCTAACAGTAGGGTACTTAGGATTAGTAGGTACGCATTGCATTAGTCCTACTTACTAATACTACTACACAACTACTACTAGTATGTAGTAGGGTACTATTATTAGATAAAGCTAATGATAAATTGATAAAGGACATTTCTTAGGTTCAATTCAAAAGTAGGTAAGTAAATGAAATGAAACAAAATCAAATCAAATATGCAAACATGAATAGTCACTCAAAATCAAAGAGATTTTAATGTTTTATGTACTTATTCTTAGAAATAAAATTCGCCCACACAAATACTGAATACTTAAAAGGTATAAGTAATGGAAGCCGCAAACTGCAAAGCCACTGTAGTAGGGTGAGTGCTTGGCGCTTGGCTTACTTATGGTAAAATGCTTCAAATATCCAGAAATAAATTTTTTTTCATTAAATTTTAATAACCCTTTCGGATTTATATCCTATTCGAGGACAGGAAATCCCAATATAAAATCAAAGAAACGAAATCAAATTGCTTAACCTCGATTAAGTCCAAATACCTTCGATTTTCAAATAAAATGTATAAAACAGTTATGACCGTCACAAACACTTGAATAGCCTTTCTTGCTTGAATAGTGAGTAACAAGTACAAATAAATAGTGCTTAAAAGAGAGAAAAAAAAATCAAAAGAGAGTTCCGAACTTATGAATTGGTCCCTAAAAATTCATTTTCATAACAATAATCATCTTAATTTCTTAAATAAATCTACTGATATGGAGTCAAAATAAAATTTAAAAATATCTAAATCAAAATGCTAATCTATCCGTACATGAGATTTAAAAAAAGGAACTTTTGATGCTTAAAATTTTAAAGTACTGATATACAGATACATTATACCTAGGTACCATTAGGACAAGGGCTGATTCTCATCTCGTTTATTTACAATTTTGCAAGATTTTAATTTTCCCTTAAAAATCCCTTAGATTTTTATATTCACAAATACAAGTAGATAGTAAAGTACTTTGTATTATGTAGGGTACTAATCGTAAAAGTGATGCGATGATTGATAAACTTATTGTGAGTCTATATATTTAAAATTGATAGACAGACAGATATTTTAAGCACTGTAGCTCTTTCTTTCGTTATAAATTACCTAATATTTATTACTACCATTATTACTGGTATTACTGATTTATTGAATTCGAGCTAATAAAAACCACTCCAAACTACAATAATCGTATGTTTATATTTACTTATATTTACTTATATGTGCGCAAAATATTCAATCTTTTATTAGAATTCGGAAATCTCGACAACACTTTTTCCACCGGGTATATAAAACTCCAAGGATTTTTTATGTCCTTTTCATTTACCTCTTGATTACCATTCGATTCCGTTTCTGAGTTCTTTGATTGATCCTTGGATTATATCTTTAAACTTTAAACTTTAAACTGTATTTTTCAATAATCAAGTGCAAACATTTTCTAGAAAAAATGAATCATTTTACAAAAGTCTTTACTCAAATCAAATCGTTCATCAAAAATAAGGGTTGTGTTGAGAGTCCAGTAGTTGTTGAAAATATTGATAATGCATCGATGGCTACGGAACCAGCCGATGCTTCTGCCGCTGCCACCGGTAATTATTTCGCAAAAATATCTAGAATTATTAATTACTTAAATCTATGTGATTTGTGATCTTTACATATTATGTATAAGTATATTATGTATTCCAAATAAATTTATAGGTACCAAGACCGAATCCTCCGTTCCAAATAACTGAATATAAAAAACAGAAATCTCGATATCCAGATTATGGAAATATTATTCTTGCATCTTATGATTCTCATAATATCATACTGTACATCCCCCTTGCAAGAAAATTGGCCAATATAGCACTAGTTCATCAATCTTTTAGACAAAGGTATAACCATTATTATTTATTTTGTATCTACAAATCAAATGTAACCTATAAAAAGTCTAATTAAATTTCATTCTGGACAGTTTTATCTACGAAACGATTGATTTCCATTTTACACCTAGTTTTATATCAGCACTGCATCGTAGTGATTGGGCTTTGAAAAAGGTACAAATTATAATCAAATCTTATTAGATATATATTTCTAGCATGCCTACAGATAATATGGTCTACCCTACTAATATTATGATCAATTCATTGAATTTACACGTAGTTCTTGAAAACAAAATTTAAGACTCAATTTCCAAATAAATACTTGTAAATATTCACGACTAAATTCTAAATTAAACGAATAGACTAACAAGCTGATAGTATCAGTTTAATTATCAGTATCAGTAAGATGTGGTATTCAATAATGAAAGGCTGACTGCTCCAGATACAATACATTGATTTTTGATATATTTAAAAAATTGTTTATAGGATATGGAAAATTTACTAGCTGTAACAATTCATCGAAAATCTTTCGAGGAATTGCTATCAGAAGCAATTGAATCGAGGCATTCTCAAGATCCTACAATTAAATTAGAGTGGGAACAAGAAAAGGTAAGAACCAATTTCTTTATATTTGTTTAAAAGTCCATAAAAATCTAAAAATTTATCATTTATAAGGACCCTTTTGGAAAAGAAGTTGATCGAGGTGCACTTCAGATCTTCGTAAAAGGAGAAACACTTTTTAAATTTATAGATCAGATGGTTCTTAGAATAGATGATATGACAAATTTTGTAAGAAGGTAAGATTCTAACATTTTTTGTAAATTTTACGAGTAGGTACTAAGCCTACTACTATTAAGGATGTGTAATATAAAAAGTACCATATCTAAAATACTTATATTTTAGACAAAGAAACGTTGTTGGCTCTAAAAAAGCGGAAGAACTCCTCCGAGTTCCTCGTGAAAAAGTATACCAAATGTTATTTTTTGAATACGGAGCAACTGGCGAGGTTTTGGGGTCAGGGGATGATTTTAAAACTATTCTAGATGATAAATAATAACTGATCTTAAGAAAATTGCTTTGTACCTAACATAACATAACAATATTCACTTAAAATAACTAAACTACCATAATCTTGCTAACTTATATCTAATTGTAAGTTTTATAAAACACTAGTCAGGTTTAAATTAACAAACTATAACTAAAAGATACAAATCGTGAAAGTAACAAAACGATTCTCAAATTTACAATAAAATACCTACCTATTTATTGTGTATTTATGATAGGTATGTAGTGTACATACTACATACCTAATATCTAAATCTACATCTGTATTATAAAAAATATCTGTATTATCAATAAAATAAAAACATCAAATTCTATTTTACAAAGGCAAACTGATATTTTTGAATTTTTTTTATTTAAAAATAAATCAGATTTAGCTTTTATTGGTACTACCATTTGATATTGAATATTGTTACCTACATAATATACTTAAACATATAATATACTACTTATCGAATGTATATAGGTAGGTAATTAAAACAAGATAATTATTTTATAATAAAAATAGCTTTGATAAAGAGAAGTGCACAAAAATTATTGGATATCAAGAACTCCCAGATATATAATTTTAGCATCTTATCTGACAGAGTATAACATAGACGGAGGAATCTTTCTTTCGAATAACTCATGGAGAGAGGGCAATTAAAAAATTAAAAATATAAATATAAAGTTATAGCAGAACATATATTTAGGTAGTTAAGATATCTATTAGATAGTTTTTACAATTTTCAAGAAAGAGCTAAAAAAAATCACATTTTTATGAAAATATGTATATGGTATTGTTTTCTCTTGCATATATTATTATTTGTCATTATAATATTTAGAAAAATTTGCAATTTAAGATTTTTCAAAAGGAAACGGCTGAATTTCAACATAATGTAAATTTACAGCATAAAATGTTTTTTACGAAATTTTATTTATTTACTAGCCGTGAATTTATCAAAGGTTCAAACTTTAGAGTTAGAGTTAGAAAGTCTTAGGCCAGATATAAGAACAAAATAAAATAGATTTTCGTTTTATTTGAATTCGATTACCTCAGCCTCAGCCTTATCGCTACCAATTTTCAAATATAAAATGATATTTCAAAATGTTAAAAATTAGCTTTAAAATTTCTATCTGAGGTATTCTGACCTTAATAATATATCGATGAAAAATATATTTCATCGATGGGTATATGTCCTAATATTCGGTAGACAAGCAACCCATATACTGCCACAGAATTTACCCTTGTAATTCTTATTAGACCTGATACTCGAGGTTCATTTCGTGCAACCTTAGCTTACGATTAGTCAGAAAAAAAAAAGAAATGATATAAATAATATAAAGTAAAATATAGAACACAGTAAGAGCACTAGCACATAATGAGTAAAGCAGTTAGATTAATATGTAGGAATTAATATAAAAAAGAACATAAAAGTATTTCTCTATCGAATATCTAAATCCCTTACATATCTATCTATCTATCTCGCAATTATATAAAATTGTATTGGACAAAATCATTTAAATAATAATCTTTTTGAACATATAACTCAAAGTACAATATTCAAAATGCATCATCCACATTGAATGAAGGTACAGATTGCGACTGAAATGTTTCTGACCTTTCCAAAATCTAATTATTAGTATAGTTTGCTAGCAGTATCGGAAATACAAATAAAAATTCTTTCTGCGAACATTTTGTTATATTAATAAATTATCAGTATCCTACCTATTGTAAATTCTATTTAAAAAAATAAAATTACTATTTTTATCTCACGAAAAGAAGTAGGTAAGGAGTACAGGAGTACAGGTACGCAGGAGAAGAGCCAATCTTGATTTCCCATTATTTTTCTTTCTGAATGTTTCCTGGAGTGCAGCTGATGGTGATTTTAACATTTTAAAACCAAAATCAAACACGCATAAATCAACTTTTGTAGAGAAATATATAATTCTAATTTCCTTCTTAAACCCAAGGAGTCCAGCCTTCAAACATTTGAGCAAGATTTTCATGACGTATTGCATCAGCAATCAACGTCTCAGCCTACAAGAAATAAAATTAGAAAATAAATTGCGTAATTGTAATTATGTGTATCTTAAGGAACACTGATCTTTAGATCAGATTTAAGTCATAAATAATTTAAGTCATAAATTGCTCTACTCTAAACTATAAACATTAAATAAAGCATATTTGTGGGCTTACCGAGGTAGTCGTATTGAACCCCTTTATTTTACCACTCATTGTTTTCATGAGTGAAGCAACTTTTGACTCGTCAATTTTATTATCTCGTGGATCTAGCAAGCAATCTGGATTTAAAACGATCGATTTTTCATTTTCAATCAGGAAGCAAATTATTTTTCCAAGCAATTCTTCGATTAATTCTAAAAATAAACAATAAATATTGTAAAAATACTACACTTAAAATATACATACCTATTAACAAATATTCTAGGTAGGTATTTAAAATTTAATCACTTACGAAATTTTGATTCGTATAAATTCTTTAAAGAAATAAGTTGTTCCGATTTCATATGGGACCAAAAATGAACATTCTGATTCCATTCAGAAAATATCAGTTCTCTGAAATAGGTAAGTTTCTCAATTCCATTCACATCATCAGGTGATAATTTCGAATATAGGGCAATAAATTGTATCACTGGATTGATATTTGCAAGAAGCCTTCTCAGTCGATTAATTTTCTTTTGTAATCTCACCGTTGCTTCATTTTCTTCTTTTGAAAGCCGAACTTTTTCTTCAGCAATTGAAAGTTTGGTCTGAACCTGAGCTTGTAGAGAAGTCGAAATATATTTCTCAATAAGATTACTCCATTCTAAATCGGATTCAGGTTTCACATATTCCTTATCGTTCACCATTTCATTACTTAATTTAGAGAGATATGTTTCCGTTTCAATAAACTCATTATTTAAAGATGCTATTTTTTCTTTTGCTAACAATTCAATTCTTCTACATAGCTAGAAAAAATTAATCACATAGAGGTTATTCGCCCTAAATCCTAATACATAATCATAAGTACATACCTCTTTAAACTCTAAGAAGGGTGTTGGTGAGAATCGAATGCTCTCAAAACTGTAAATTCCTTAATAGAAAAAAAGCAAAAAGTTGTAGAAAATACATAATATACATACTATCTGTATCAGTAGAATGAAATTCAAGATTTAAAGGTATATACCTTGAGTAGCTTTTTCAAGCAAATTAATATAGTTAATTGATGACTTTATACAATTCATTATTTCTAACGGGAAACTTGCAACTTCTTTTTCAACACTTGAAATGTTTGTAGTCAAAGCCCTAGTTTGAGATTTAATTTGTCTAATTGTGGTTGATCTCGCTATATTTAAAAAAAATAATCGTAATCAAAATCATAAGTAAATATAATATTATTAGTTTTATTATTACAAAGGTTTCTATATTTTAGTAAGTTACCTTGTAGTAGAGACTCTGCATTTGGTAAATAATTCATGTGAGCCCAATCAAATCTGTAAAATCAAATATTAGTATTTCAAACTGGGTGAATAGTAAATATGCACTATGCACTTAAGATTTTTTAATACTTAGGAATCACAACATTTTTGAAAAATTACCTTTCTTGTTCTGATGTAAGCCACGCACGAGATGCTTCACAGCCTTTCAATCCATTCATCAAATCTTTCAAGAAGCGATACTGTTTTAACGTTGATTCCAAATCTCTTAAATTAATAATCATAGGATCTGATGGATTTTGACTTCTTATATTGCAGTTGTAGCATAACGCCAATTTTTTCCCCTCATTTACAATTGTAGATTCACATAATAGAGTCAATGGCTAAAATTTAGAAATGATAAAATACATAATTAAAAGATTGTTTGTATTTAGGTAGTATTCTGTGTACAGTAGGATAACAATTTTTTAGAGAAAGTAAATATTTACCACAGTAAAATTATTTATAGGCCCAAGTAAAAATGTTAAAATATCTGTTTCTATTCGCCAATTTGGATTTTCATCTAAAAAATCAAAAAAATCGTCAAAAATTAACATTTTTCGTTTGATTATATTAATTAAACATTTATACACTTACTCTTTATGAAACTATCGTAAATTTTTGCGTTCTGAGCAACATTTTCAACAGCATCTGCCCATTCTTTGGCCATTTCTGCTGCTTTTGTTGACGTTTCATTCGAAATAATTGAAAGAAATGTGCATATATTTGTGACGGCCTAGAATACAAAATATAAAAAGATTAGAGATAAAATAGTTAATGTTTTACAGTAAAAAGAATAATCATCTTACAGATTGTCCACCTATAATTTTTGTAGAGAAATAAAAAAAATTAATTAATCTAACTACTACAAGGTATGTAGTATGTAGTAAGTAATAGATAGGTATAATATCTTACATGCGATAAGTTCAGATGTATTCCCACTTAAAACTAATGGTAATAAACCTCTCGCCTTAATATGTAACTCGAGTATAATTTCTTTATAATCTGGCAATTCTTTTGAATTAAATTGATACTTGTCTGATCTTTTAGAAACCAAAATAATCCGAGAAATAAAATCATAATTTATAACTTGGGACTCAAGTATTTCAGTCAACAAAGGTACTGCATAAGAAATAAAAACTGGGAAATCAGATGGACATGTAGTATACCGAGCCAACATTTCTTCAGTGCAAAAACAATAATCTTGAAGATTGTTAATCTCAGCTACAATATTTTGAAGCCTAAACAATTTTAAATTAATTATAATACTAATAAATAAATTTACTTAAAATATTGAATTACTTATTGGTTGTTGTAACTTTTTTAAGATTTCTTATTTGGTCATTAACTCGATCAATTTCTACGCCTATGAGATGATTAATATTCAACACAGATACTGGAGTATGATTTTCCCCATCATTTTGACAACTACTCGTCCATTCCTCTGACAGTTCAGCCCTTGAAACATGTTCAAGCATTTCAAATAAGCGGTGAGATGTAAATGGGAAACGATTTCCAATGATACCAGTATGGAGAACTAATTGACTAGTTTCTTGTGATTGAGTTAGAGTCTTGATAAGTCGCTCAATTCCAATTCTTACACTAATATTTGGGAATGATATTGATAAATAATCTCCAAGTTCATTAATTTTTGACCTTATATCACCCTTTTTGATTGATAATTCCAAAATTGGTAATAAAGATATAGATTCATCGTAGTCTGAATGTAGTTTCATAATTCTCTCTTTTATTCTGATCAATGCTTTTTTGCAATCTTCTTCGCGCGAAGGAATTTCACAAAATCTTCGAAATTTTTTCAAATCTTCCATGTTAAATTCCTTATCTTTCAAAATTGTTAATGCAATAGTTAATTTTTCAATATTTTCTTCACATTCCAGCAAATTACTCTCGCAATTATTGACGCTATCTTTTATTATTGAACAAGCTGCTTCTAATATGTCTTTTCTGAAAAAATTCAATACCAAATACAGATATAATTAAAAACTGAAAAAAAGTAAATGATAGTTATTTAAATCTTACTTAATGTTGATAAAATGCTTTTGCAGATATTTATTTCGAATGATAAGTAATGATATAGCGGACATCAATTCCTCTTTTAAAACAATTTCAGTGTCAATTACAGGATATTCTTCTAGTTGATACGACAAAGCTATATTTTTCAATGCGAATAGAGCAATTTGATTATATTCCTTCATTTTACACAAATATTTATCCAAATAGACTGAAAATGAGCCCTAGATAAAAAATTAAAATTATTTTTATTAGTAAAGATAATTCTGTAATATAATATTATAAAGTTTATTTTTTTTAGATAAATTACATAAACTCCAGGTTTTTGCAGTGCCGAAGTAATATTTTGAGTTAGTCTGAATGGGACTTTCTCTGGTATTCTGCATAAAATATTAAATAACTGAAATTGTTATATTATTTATAATTAGTAATTTTTACCTTAGAGTAGCTCCCTTATCAAATATTATACTAAAATCAACATGAATCAAATGACCATTATGTGGTTTAATAAGTATGTTATCCAAATGTCTATCTCCAAGTCCTGTAAAAATAGCAAAATATAAAAATAGATAAAAATACAATATGGACTAATTACCAAGAATATATCCCAACGCCGATCCTATTGCAGTATCACGAGTAAATGTTTTATTTAGTTTATACCAAGAAAATGGATCTTTTGATGATAAAACCAATTCTCTAATAAACAAATAAAGTTAATTACTAGAATTTAATTGTGCTTATTTTCTACAAAGTAAATAAAAATACCTTGAAATTAATTCCGAAGGGGTTTCTACTACTAATTGATCAAAAACTTTCTTTACAATATTCAAGTTTGACCGATCATTGCAATCTAAAGCCTCCATACGTTTCCAAAACATTTCTGATGTTTTTTCAATTGAATCTAAAAGGCATGAATGATAATCATTATTTTTTACCCTAAATAGATTATATTAATGCACAAAAGTATTTTACTAACCATTTCTTTGTAAATATTTTTTATAAAGATAAAATATAGGCATGGCTTCTTCAACAATTTGAATAAGTCCACCTCTAGTGCCAAGTGGAGTCACGGAGTAAATTCTCAAAGGAAATCCCAAAAATTCTTGACTTACTTTCATAAATTCCATTACACCTATTAAACGAAATATACACAATTGAAAATTAAACGACTTTAATAGTTTTATACAATGTTTATTTACCCATATCAATATTTAAATTCTCATTTCCTTTAACAAGATATTCATATATTTTTCCATTAGTTGCACGAAATTTCAGTCTTTTCGGTTTAGTTTTTGTGGCTAGGCATATCACTACTGGATCAATACTAGAAATATGGACATCTAATTTGCTACCAGGCAATGGAATATGACTTGAATTAAAATCATAGCTTGATAAAACTGGAGAAAGATGAGCTAATGATAGACGAACACTTGACATTGTGAATGACTCAATAAGTATAGTTAATTTTTCAAATGTCTTGGACATTTCTTCTAATGATCCAAATAATGAAAAAATTTTCAACAACTCCTCAAAAGTATTTCCTAAAAAAGGTAAAAATGAATTTAAAAAAAAATATCTCATTTTAATATTTAAAAAGCTTACCATGTTTGTGAATAAATGTCATTTCCAGGACTGTATTAGCATTCCTTGTCTCATTCCAGCATAGCTCAATTTGTTTAACAATCTGAAACAATAAAGCGTAAATTAATTAGTAAAACTTTATTGAAATTATACACAATAAACTTACAGGGTTCAAATATAATCGAACTTTAGCTTTATTTGGCTCCCGTGTATTATCCCTCTTTAAAGCAGAAAGCCTCCTGTACCAATCCGTAGTAATTTTATAAAAATTATAAGTCCAAAATTCTTCAGGTGAGGTTCCTACTCTGATGAAATAAAATATAATATTACAATGAATACTTTTGAAATTAGTTCAAAGAACTTGTAGTAATCTCTAAAAGAAAGGTATAAGGATTTGTAGTCTTTTTCTTATCATTTTAGGTAAAAAAGCTTCTTATCTTAATTTAAATATCTAAAATTACCTTTGCAATTCTTTTACAACGACTTTAATATCATCATTTATCATGTCAGGCTTTTGATTTATCACATTACAGTTTTGAAAATCAGGCATTTCTCCACAATTTCGACTTAGGCATGCGGGATTATATGATTCATCATTAATTTCCATCAGTACATATCTGTAAGGAGTAGTACCAATCTTCATTAATATGATTATGACTAACATTTTTGTTTGTTAATAAAAAGAAAATAAAAAACCAACCCATTTGTTTCGAAAGTATTTTTAAATCTTCTCATTTTATATGGAGCACAACTTGTCTTCTGTTCAAAGGCAGCAAAATAAAATGCGGTTTCAGCAGGAAATTTTTCAAATAAAGTTTGTCGAAGACTCTCATGTTTAGACAATTCAAGCTTTAAAAAACCAAGTTATTTAGATAAAATATTTTAAAAAAGTTATAGTCTTTCTTACAAGTAATAGAGAAACCCAATCTTTATGATTTAGCAATTTTTTTGGGTCACATTTTTTTCCATCATCAATTAATTTTAGCAGATTAATCATTGCAGTAATTTTTTGAGCACTATCTTCATTTGTCGAGTCAAGATCCTTGCCAGAATTTCTCTTTGGCTTGAAGTAGTCGAGGAATTTTGAGTAACTTTGAAATGATAAATTTTGTAAAGATTCTTTAATATCCAGATTTGTTTCATCCTTTGATAAATTAAATAAAGTTTCTCCATACGAAAACCAAGCATTTGAACCACCATCAAAATTAATTGAAGATTGATGTAAATCAATTAAAAATTGAGTTTTTTCATCCGTATCATAAGGTATATTTGAATCACTAATTAAATTGATAAAAAACTCTTGACTCTCTTTATACATTCTACTTGCATAATCTATAAAAAACGAAGCTCTTTCTTTCAGTGTTAAAATATTTTCTTTTGCAATCAAATCAGAGATTATTGAATACCCTTTTATACTTGATACTTTATCACCATTCATATATAAAAAGTCCGAAAGAATTTTAAAACATTGAGGATTCGTAGCAATATTATCTTGGTCTAAATTGCTCAACTTGAAATTTTTTAAATCAATATTCATATCCATTTTAAAAACACTCGTAGACAGCCACTCATTAACAAAATTAAAATTCTTCTTTTCAAGCATTCTTCTTCCTTTCAGAATTTTTAAGTCATAATCCGTTAGAAAAGTTATATTTTCAGCATTATTATTGATATAGTCTTCAACCTTATTAATAGTTTCAATATTTAATTCGAATACGTCAAAAGGAAATTCGAGGCTTTTCTTATTTGAACAAGATAGTTGTAGATCTAATAGATTTGATTCAGATTGCTTTCCTACTTTTAAATCAACATTAGAAAATACAGCATTATAACCCACTTTCCATTTCCCAAGACATTGCTCACATTTCTTACTGATAGTTTGGTAAAATGGATCATATGAATTTTCTTTCTCTTCTTTGGCCAATGTTGTCAATGCTAATTCATAATTTTCATTCAAGCAATAAAAAGCTGCCATTTCTTCCCATCCTTTCATACCTTCTTTGTCTAATTAAAAAGTAAATTTTTAAAAATAAAATCCAAAAACCAAAAGTAAATTAAAGTCAATGTACCTTTAAATTCAAATAAGAATTCTTTAGCCCGAATTTTTTCTCCACATAATGAAGAATAAAAATATCCCATTTCTGAATAGCCAATTGCACTGGAAATCTCAATAATATCCTGTCTCATTCTTTTCATCCATTCAGTGCATGGAACTTTATTTGTTAAGAAGAAAGTCTTCAGGGTCTAAAATGAATAGAATCAAATCATAGTCAAGTTTATACTTTTGTAATTTGTGCCTACTTAATAAATATTAAAAGTAAGTAATTATTATATATCATACCTCTGGCAAATTACTCTTGATTATAACACTTCCGTGAATACAATTAATAATTCTCTTTTCCAATTCAAATAAAAAGTCCAACTTCCAATATGGAAATCCATATTCCTTTAAATCGGTCATTTGAGAGTACTTTTTGAATAAAACCTGAAGCTTGCCAAAAAATTCATGTGCTTTTCCTCCAATTGTGGTCTTTAATTTTGATTTTATTAAATAATCTACAACTCCTCGAATAACTGGAAGAGAATATTTGTCTTTAACCTCATATGAATCCTCTTGAAATTCCAACATGTCATTTAAAAATGTCTCAATTTTTGTAACAGGTAGTGTCTCAATATCTGTTTCCATCCAAGACATATCAATTTTCTCCTCTGGATTAAAATTATGTTCATCAATTTTTATTCTTTTATCGACCACAATAAAGATTGGAAGTGATTTCAAGATCCGAATAAAAATCTCTTTGCATTTAGGGTTCAGATCAGCTCTGTTTAGCAAAAATTCAAGGCACATATTTTTGGCAGCGTCTTGGACAATTTTCTATTCCAAAAAAATTAAATTAAATTAAAAATTAGAGTACATACATAATACATATTTACCTACCTAAAAAATCTAATGAATAAAAGCCTTTAAGATATATTGAAAGTTATTAAGTAGGTACTTAAGTTATTCCAATATTTGTAGTTATTTTAATTAAGAAAATTAAGAAAACAAGTTCGAATTCTACTCAATTTATAATGCATTGTTTCTTGAATAAAATCAAATTAAATTTTTCAAAGAAGCTTAGAATTAGACATGCATTCACCTATTTATTGCATTGTTCATTCAAACACATTAAAAATTTTTAAACTAAAGTATGTATTTATTCTTGGACATGACATGAAAGGTACCTAGTTGATTATTTATTAGCATTTTTACAAGGTTAAATTTGAGTTATTATACAGGCTAGGTATAATTTTCCTCTCTTTATATTAGAATTCATTAAACATTATTTAGGTAATATAATACGAATAAACTCTTAATATTATATGTATTTTAATAATGTACAATATCACCAACACACAATAACAATTGCATAAAAGAAAAATCAAGTAGGTAAGGAATAAGATATAAAAAACTAGATACAAAAAAGATAGACCATAATTATTCCAATTTTCAATCCATGAATTATGCCTCTACTAAACTATAGGAAGTATGTATGCAAGAAGTATTTCTTCTCCTAAACAATACCTATGTCTGGCAAAAAATGTAAAGACTAAAGTGGGTCCTAATTTTTAATGAATATTTAAAAAATATTTGACCTAGATTGACTTCCATTCTAGTGACATGATCATGGACATTATTTCAATGTAAATATTATTTTTTGAAAGGCATCATTTAAAGGGACTACTTTGCAAGGAGAATGTGAATTAAATTACAAATTACTAATTAGATCAATCATCGGTAATCATCACTCATCACCGTGACATCATCGTGACGGGAAATGAGGCTCGAAAGTTGACGTTTTTCTTAATATGAATTATGAGGCTTAACGTCACTAAACTAACAATAAGATACGTAAAAAGCAGTAAAATTAAAGTTATTCATACTTTAACTGTAACTAAATAGAAGGCTCAAAATAAAATTTAAATAGGTATAAGGGATCTTCAGAGGATACAATCTTAAAATTTTGAATCTGTTCGCAGTGAGTGAGCTTTGCGTAGCACGGGTTAATCAGCTAGCTTTTATATAATATAGAGTCTAATCTTTCCTTGCTTTTTGTTTATGCTTATAATTTTATAATTATTCAAACTTTCCTTGCCTTGAATTATTATGCTCATTTTATTTTACCTCTACATTCTACATTCTACATTTATGATATGACAAAGTTATAAATGCGATTGAAACACGAATTTGATGATAGTTGAGTCGAAAACTTGTTTCTTGAAACTTGACCGAGTCATTTTTTATATTGATGACACCTGGCTATTTTTGCATATATTATTTAAGAACTGAAGATAAAACAAGTTACGATTTTAAAAAATGGGCTCAGATCAAAGCCAGCTTCAAATGGCGAAAGTGATTAAAAAGAATCAAATTGATTTCACAATCAATGGGAAAGAGTATTCTGTAAATATTGATAATGACACAAGTCTTGGACTTGGTCCGGAATCAGTTCTTGTTGATTTTATAAGAGACAAAGCTATACTTAAAGGTATTTTAATAACTTTTTTGAAAACAAAATTTTTCAAATACCATAATACTTAATAACTCTAACTCTAACAGGCACTAAATATTTATGCAGAGAAGGGGGTTGTGGTAAGGTTAAGAACACATTTTTTTCATTTTTTAAAAAACATTGAGTATAAGTATAGCCATATTTTACTATAAAAGGTGCATGTATTGTATCCGTCAAAACTCGTGATAAAACTACTGGAGCCGAAATAGTACGAGCAGTCAATTCTTGCCTTACGCCAATATTTAGTTGTGATGGATGGGAAATTACAACAATTGAAGCACTCGGAAATCATAAAGATGGATATCATAAGATTCAAAATAGACTTGTATCCTTTGGAGGAACCCAATGTGGTAAATTTATTCCTAAATAACAATATATATCTAGAAAATATACTGTATGCGACTAGAAAAGATATTTTTGACTTGCAAAAAATTTGATTGAAGCTATTGAATGGCTTAGAAAAATTATTTTTTCTTTTTCTTGTTAGTAACACACACATAAGCTCATTTATTTATATTTTTCAGGATTTTGTACACCTGGTATGGTTATGAATATGTATTCGTTGACAGAGTCGAACAAAAAATTGGGAATGGTTGATATTGAAGATGCTGTAGATGGAAATCTTTGTCGGTGCACCGGCTATAGGCCAATTCTAGATGCCTTCAAAAGCCTTGCTTCTGATGCTTCACCAGAACTTGTAAAACAATGCCAAAGAGAAAATGTTGCAAAAATTTATAACCAATGCACGAATTGTTCGTGCTCTGGAAAAATATCAAATGCTCTCAAAGAAGATTCAATAGTTCATTTGAGTTTAAAATCAGGCGAAGAATGGATCAAGCCCGATTCACTGGATACACTTTTTGAAGTTATCCAAAAATTCAAGTCAGCTGGTTCAATGTATAGATTGATTGCTGGAAATACAGGAATGGGGGTTTACAAAGATATCGCTACATCAGACAACTATATTGATATAAATGCAGTTCCTGAATTGAAAATAACCGTTTTGAACAATTTGCAATTTCAACTTGGTGGAGGTGTTACTTTATCAATGGCCATCGACTTTTTTCTAAAATCCGGGGAACTTGACGAATACAAAAGCTATGGAGAAAAAGTTGCAAAGCATATCAAGAGAGTTGCAAATACTCCAGTCCGAAATGCTGGAACACTTGCTGGAAACCTCATGATCAAACACATGCATAAAGAATTTCCATCAGATATTTTTGTAATTCTAGAAGCTCTAAATACCAAGCTAACAATTGCTTCAGCACCTAATCTAAAACAAGATGTGAGCCCAGCAGAATTTCTTCAACTTGATATGAATGGAAAAATAATTCTCTCAATTAAATTGCCCCAATTAAAAGAATCTGAAGGTTGGATATTCAAGAGTTTTAAAATAACAAAGAGATATCAAAATTCACACGCTTATGTAAATGCAGCATTTGCTTTTAAATTAAATAATAAAAATGAATACAATGTAATTGAGAAACCTCGACTCGTTTATGGTGGTATAAGTCCAGATTTTATACACGCAGAAGAAACTGAAAATTTTCTCATAAATAAAAGTCTTAAAGATCAATTTACTGTTAAAGGAGCTACTGACTCACTTGATAAAGAAATAAGTCCAGATTTTGTTTTGCCTGATGCAACACCTGAATACAGGAAAAATCTATCCTTAAATCTCTTCTATAAATTTGTACTATCAACTTTGGATAATGTTGAACCAAAGATTAAATCCGGTGGAGATGAAATTGAGAGAAAACTTACAAGTGGAAAACAAACATATGATACAGATAAATCACAATGGCCAATAAATCAACCAATTCACAAAATCGAGTCTTTTGCACAAAGCTCAGGTAAACAATTACCATTTTTAAAATAAAATAACATCCTACTTAAATACTAACTACCTATACCTACCTACCTACCTACCTATACCTACCAATTATTTGAAATCAAATCAAATACTTTTCAGTTTAAAATTTAAACTTGGCTTGAATTATTTAATATTAATATAGGCGAAGCTGAATACACGAATGATATTCATCCACAGCAAAATGAACTTTTCGGTGTACTATTACAAAGCACTGTGGCAAATGCAGATTTATCCAACATTGATCCAGCAGAAGCTCTGCAGATTCCTGGAGTAATTGATTTCATATCAGCTAAAGATATACCTGGAGAAAATAATTATCAATCTGATATAATGTTTCCCAATCAAGGGGAAGAGATATTCGTTTCAAAAAAAGTTCAACATGCTGGAGCTTGCCTTGGTATGCTTATAGGTGAGAATCGAGAAGTGGTTACACGAGCTCTTGGAAAAATAAAAGTGAACTATACAAATATCCAAAAGCCAATTTTGAATATTATTGATTCGTTAAATAAATCCTCTATTGAAAATAAACCTCATTCAGAGAAAAATGAAAACAATTATGGTGATGCAAAAAACCGAATAAAGGGCGAATTTAAAATCGGGGGACAATATCACTTTACAATGGAACCGCACACATGCAAGTTTAAGCTTAAATATTTATTTGATAAAAATAATTTATAGATTATTTTTATTTTTAGGCGTCGTAATACCTAAAGAAGATTCAACGTATGATATTTTTGCGTCAACACAATGGATGGTACATATTTAAAGTTAAAGAATTATTTAGTATTCTAAAAAGATGTTTTTGAAAAAACTTATTCAAGCCAATTTTTTCACTAGGCACATGCACAAACTGCAGGTAAGTTCTCATTGATAATGTCTTTAAAGATTCATATAGCTAACTTAAAATGGATACCTAAACTAAACCTGTCAATACATATTAATAACTTATTACAAAACAGAATATATAAGACATTAATTTATTAAATTTTCTGCAGTTTCTCAAGCTCTAAATATACCGCAAAACAATATTAATATAACGGTTAAAAGACTTGGTGGGGGGTATGGAGCCAAAATCACAAGAACAAGTCATATTATTGCAGCAGCTGCAGTTGGAGCTTACAAAACAGGAAAGGCAGTTCGAATTGTTCTAGATTTAGATCAAAATATGAATCTTATTGGCAAAAGACAACCTTACTACATAACTTATGATGTCGGATTTGATGACAACGGAAAAATTTTAGATAACAAGATCAAACTTATTTGCGATCCTGGATTCAATGATAATGAAAATACATCCTTATATTCATTAAACTTTATACAAAATTGCTATAATCCTGAAAATTGGACATGCGAATATGGAACTGCTAAAACAAACACACATGCAAATACATGGTGCAGGTAAAAATAATCGATCAGCTTAGAACTGCCAAATACGAGTACCTACCTACTTTGCTTAAAAATAATATATTTAATAGAGCTCCAGGTTCAACAGAGTCGATTGCAGCAATAGAATGTATTATGGAGCATATAAGCCAATATTTAAAAAAAGATCCAATTGAAATTCGTCTAACGAATTTGGTAAAAGAAGGCGATCCAAATCATTATCTTTCAAAAGATGTCAAATTTCAAGGAGAAAATTTAATCCCTAAAATGATAAATGAAATAAAACAAAGCTCTGAATATGATGCAAGAAAAAAATCAGTTGATCAATTCAATTTAGAAAATCGATGGAAAAAGAGAGGAATGGGAATAGTACCTATTAAATATGCACTACATTACGGACTTATGAACTTTCCAGTCTTTATTGCAATTTATCATGGTATGGAATTTCAGCTTTCTTCTATAATTTAAAATCTAAACCTATAATGCAATCTAAATTCTATTCTAGGTGATGGTTCTCTAAGCATTACACACGGAGGTATATAAAAATTATTTTATAAAAGTTTATGCTACCTATCATTCAGTCAACTTTTAAATTCAAATTTTGACAAGGAATTGAAATGGGTCAAGGGATTAATACAAAAATTGCTCAAGTTGTTGCAAAACAATTTGAAATACCACTGGAGAAAGTAAGAGTCAAGCCGTCAAATAATTTGACTGGACCTAATACACATCCAACAGGTAAAATTGGCTTTAAGTAGTAGTACCCTACTGCCTACTACCTAGAGGCTATAAAAAAGTTTAGATCACTATACTAATCACTAATCACAAGATAAATCAATCTTGACATATGTCTTTCAGGAGCCGCAGTAACCTCAGAGTTGGTTTCCTGTGCAGCTATTAAGGCTTGTGAGATAATTAAAAAAAGAATGGAGCCCATAAGAGAAAAACTTGGCAAAGACGCCGAATGGGAAAAGGTTGTCGACACTTCATACAGAAATGGAATTGAACTAACTGCATCCTATTTACTATCTTCCAATGATAATTTAAAAGAATATGATGTATATGGAGTGACAGTACTTGAGGTAGAAATTGATGTCCTTACTGGAGAAAATAAAATAGTTCGAGTTGACCTGATTGAAGATACAGGCTATAGTATAAGTCCTGAAATTGATATTGGGTAAGTCATTTTCTCAATCTTCCAGTTCTTATCTAATTTTCTAATTACATATCTAAATTCTTATTATCCAGACAAGTGGAAGGAGCCTTCATAATGGGCATAGGGTAAAATAAATATAAAACAAAAAATAAGAAAATGATAAACAAAAATATTTCTACACCTGTAGATATTGGACAACAGAACAGCTTTTATATGATCCTGATAATGGGCAATTGCTCACAAATAATACATGGAATTACAAAATTCCAATGTCGAAAGATATTCCTGAAGATTTTCGTATAACATTCTTAAAAAATACACCAAATCCAACGGGAATTTTAAGATCAAAAGCAACAGGTGACAAATTCAATTTAGATACCTAACATGCAATACAATACAAATCATTTTTTACATACTTTTTATGATATTTTAGGGGAACCTCCGCTATGTAATTTTAACTTTTATTTATGATTATGAATCAATAAACTACAAACCCTTTTATACATATTATCTTATTAGACATTCTAATATTCTGTTTTTTAGGTATGGGAGTCTCAATAGTGTTAGCGTTAAGAGATGCAATAAAATCAGCAAGAAAAGATACAGGTGCTACTGATGAATTCGTTCAGATAGACACCCCAGTGACTAATGAAGAAATCGTCAAATATTGTTTGACTTCTAAATCACAATTTGTTCTTTAAATAAAGAGGAAAAGCTACAATTTTTTCTAATGAATATCTAGATATAATACTTAAATATGTAAATATTTAAAATTAAACTACCTACCTAAATTTCTTTAGTTGTTGTTTATAACATAACTATAATGCACTAATGGTTTATGCCTAATTGGATTAGGGGAATATAAAAATAAATATTTTTTGTCTTACCTGATCACGATAATTTATCTCGTTTACCATCCATTCTAGTAATTCACTAAGCTGTATTTCAAGATTAGGGTTTGAGCTAGCTTTATTTATGAGGTTTTGATAAAATTCTGATTCATTCAAAAAAAGAAATTGGGCATAATTCGATGAAGTCTTAATAAATTCAATAACCCATGTCATTGTCCAAATGTCCAATGGAGTACATATAGGGTCTATTTGTTTTAGCCAAAACTTCATAATTGATGGTAGATATCTAAAAAAAATATAATAGAGACAAGATAATTAATAATTTGTTTCTGATAGATATTAGATACCTATATATTATATTATATGATTAAAAAAGAATTTACTTAGTTCCAGGGGAATCACTCATATACACGTTGCTTGATATAAGACTAGATACAAAATGTGAATGTGCTTGAAAGTGAGCCTTGAGAATATTTAATGCTGCTAGTTTAACAACTTGAATTTGATTCTCATCTTCAATTATATCCATAAGTAAATCAAAAATTGTAGGGGTTAAAGTCCATAAAGTCAAAATCGAATTTGTTTTGCTGCAGGCTATTTCTTTGAGTAATAAAAGCACATGAAGTATTGTTTCGGGATCTCTGTTTTGTACTTTTGATTCTTCATCAAGGTCTAATTTTTTAATTACCCAATTGTAACACATTTGAAGTAACTCAACATTTCTTGTTTTTGACAGTGGTTGAATAATTTCAAAATATACTTCATGATCATCAATACTTAAAAAGGGAGAAATGAGGCTTAATAATTTTAATATTGATTCAACGATTTCTAAAACTTCATCAGGTATCGAGGTTTGGTTAACATTAAATTCAATCCAATTTCCTAAAGCACAATAAAATTCCACCACACTTGCTTTATTCATTGTTTTCCACATTCCATCATTCTCAATATACTTTAATTGCTCCTAAAATATCAAATATATTATTAAGTAAATTAAGCGAGTACTTTCTATATTACTTAAATATAATATGAAGTACCTATTTTACTTACCTTTAAAAAGAGAATTACAGAAGAACCATCTGCTCGAAAAATAATGCATTTATTAGTAAGATTGATAAGGTTTAATTTAATAATTGTAGTATTTGAATCTGTAGTAGAGTCCATAACTTCTAAAAACTTGAGAACGCTAGAAACAAATTTTTCAACAGAATCCGTAATGAATTTTTTATCAGGTACACAATCCAATATTAGTATAGTTGTATATGCCCTGTAAATAAAATGTATCATAATCATACCTTAAACATGAAAAAATTATTTAAAAAATGTTCTAACTAATAGTACCTAGAATATAATGAAATTTTTTTAATCCTAGTATCAAGGTCTTCATATTCCTTATCATCATCTGGTCTTTCCACCAATTTAAATTGAAAATCTTCAACAAATTGCGTTAATAAAATCATTGTAAATGAAGGATCACTTTTAAAATATGGTTTCAGCTCATTTAAAATTTCAATGCAGAAAATAACCGTCTCTTCATTTTGTTCATGATCAACAAGCCATCCTATTACGAAATCCGTGAAGTCCTAAAATATATCAACATTTAAAAAGGATACCTACATAATATGATAAGATTTGTTAGTAATTTATACTTTACTTGGAAAATGTGAAGCTTATATTCTTTATCATTTAAAAGTCCTCTTAAAAGTATTGAGCAATATATTTTAAATTCACTGACTATCTCAATATCCTCAAAATAACTATGAATTGTCGAATTTAACGCATTTATTTGCTTTGGTGTTAAATGTGGAATCATCTAGAAAAAGAAATTAAACACAATTTCATTGAACACATATTTCATTGAGAAAATAAATTTTTATTTTTATTTGCTAACCATTAAGAAAATAGCTTGCACCGTATATGACATTTCAGTTGATCTTCGAACATTATCATTATTTCTTTCAATCATACCAGATAACCAAGTGTAAATTCGAACAAATTGACCCTCCATTGCATCAATAATTCTTGATAAAAATAGAGCATATCTAGAAATGCCGGCTTTTTTCCAGGACACACCTATTATAAAATAAAATGTTAACAATTTTTAGTTATGTTAGTAAGAAGTTTTTAGTTTTATTTAGATAGATGAAAAAAATTGTACCTGAAACTGATCTGATAACATCTACAAAAGAACCCAACAGGCAATTAAGTGATCGTTGTAAATACTTTCGATTTTCTTTATATCTTATCAATTCTTCAATTTTGAGACAAGTATTGTTGAATTTTTCCTCCGATTCTAATTTAGCTAATTGTCTTACAAGTTTTGATATTTTCAAGTCTTCATCATCAAAAGCTTCATCAACACGATCTCTATCTCTTTCTCGATCCCTTGTCCTGGAATTGATTTGCCTTGTTGAATAGTATCTTGGTGATCTTGACTCATCCCTTCTAGGATACCTACTACTTCTACTACTATTCCGACTAATTCTATCATCTTGCTCACTATAATCTTCTCTCTCTCTATCTCTACTACTTCTCCAAGATACTTCACCTTCATCTGGTTCTTCACCCCCACCCCCACCTCTATCATTATCTTTATCTCTATGTTGATGGTGCATCCTTGAACTTGAGCCACGGCGTTCATCTTCCTCATACTTGTTCTTACTACTAGAATTAGAAGATCTACGGTCATCGAATTCAATCATCGTCCTCCTCATTTTCGATTCTTTTCCTCGACTCAATTACTCAACTGGCCACAAGTTCATCATTAACCCATATTAACCTGTTGGATATAATTTCACTATATTTAACATAGTTATTTAACATAGGTACTTTATAATTGGAGAGATGACAGGTAATTGAGCATCATTTACATAAATTTTACAAATGGGTTTGAAGTTCAAACAAGAGCATATTAATATTAATATTGCTCATTGCTTTATTCCCTTAATAAAATTTAATGCTCAAATATAAAGTATTTGAGGTCATTGAAGATTAGTCATCAAGTCATGCCTATTGGCCATTACCATGAAGGAATTGAAATTGAGTTTGGATTTCTTTATTATCGATAAAAAAAGCATAAAATAAAGAGGAGTTGATTCTTGAGTCCTATTCCTGTGAAAGCAATTGTAATAAAATAAATGCTCAATCACTATGATTTATTTTTTATTTAGTTCAGCTCTTAAAAACAGAGTTTGGCTTCAATTTCTAAGTAACAACATGTGTCACATTGTGGCCCAAATCTGGTTATTCAGAGCTGGATTAAAAGAATGAAAATTTTATGATTAATCAAAATCAATCTCATCCTCATCCTCATTCATCCGAACAATAAGTAATAAGACCTTATATACAATTTAAATCCTAGACTATCTAATAATATTTATTGTAAAGAAAAATTAAAATTACCTTTCTTTTTCGATGGTCAATGTCCATTTGTCACAGCAGGTCACATTATGACCATGATTATGACTTGGTTAGATTTAGATATTTTTGGATCTTCTGATGCTGGAGATATTTTGATAAAAGCTCTGGAACTCAAACCCATGGATTTTCAGAATCTTCTTTGGACTCTGGCTCCTTATCCTTAGTATGTATTGTATAATATATGTATTAAGTATTATGAATGGTTTTTCTTTAAAAAAAAGGATAATTTTCTCAACTGTCAAATTCGACCTCGACCTCCCTCAAGCAAGTCTCAGTCTCAAGTGCAAGTGACACAGTGTGACAGCCAAAAGAAAATTTTTCAAAAATTTTTTTATGAATTTTTATTTTGGAGTTGTTGGAGTTTTTGTAAAAAACAATGCAAAATGTATGCAAAATGCAAAATGTAGTATGTAGTAGCATGTATGAATGTACCTACCTATGTTTTAAAATCCAATACATTTTAGGTTCAATTTTTAGGTAGGATCGATTATATGGCTAAATATTTGGGCCATTTTGCGACGAGAAAGAAAGTTTCAAAAGAGAAAGTCAAGTACGAGTCGAGTATGTAGGTACTTGGAGATCCTGAATGACCTGAGTCAGCTTGATCTCTGGACCAGTTGCATACAAATTTTAGGTCAAAATACTACTGATATTGTGTTATTCTGGACCTAGACAACTTCTTGTGAGAAAAAGCATTAACTTTTGAGCTTTTTGAGACATGCAGTTCAGATTCAGGGTTCATTCCCTATTTTTAGGAATATATATGGCCTAAAAAACTTGACAAATGTACAAATTCATAAACATATTTAACAAATGGGTACACTAAACTTCTAAACTAATAAATAAGAAGTTTACCTTTTCTTAAAAAACCTAACTTAAGATAACCTTTAGAACTGATATTTACAAATCTACGTAAGTAATGTTAAACTCTAACTTTATGACATGAACTTTGGGGTCAGGGTCAGCTTAATCTGTGAATCATTTTTAAATTACATATTATATATCAAAAATACCATACTATTTAATATTTGGTCATTTTGGATGACTTTGTGTGAAAAAATTTGGGCGAAAAACATTTATAATAATAATATGGCTATGAATAACTGAACTATGACTAGCTATGACCTGTCAAATGTTTCATACTCATACTTATACAGTATGTATTCTATAAATTTTAGTATTGGGAATTGGGATGCTTAAACCACCTACTTGTTTGAGTTTGATGGTTTTTTAGGTTTCTTGATCGATTTTTTTTGTTTTTAGATCTCGAAAATATTGAATTAGTAAATAATAAAATATTCACGTTACGAGTATACCTACTTACTACTTACTACTTATTACATGCGATATCTTTTTACAGTCTCAATTCAAATTCAGTTGTAATGACTAATCGTCTAATAGACGTGCCTATATTAGTAGTACCTAGTATAAATAAAACAATTAGCTTAATGGCTTAAAAAACTAAAATTAGGTATATAAATCGATAATCAATTAGGCTATTAATTACGCTAATTCTAATTTCCTATTACAAATTTTCTCTCTATAATCTCTCTATAATATAGATTACGGATTAAGGACATTAACCGACATATAAAACAATATGTATCCCTTATTTTGTATCATTTCTAACCTTTTAGAGAGATTTTGCTGTGCACAAATAGATACTGATAGGTAGAATCATATCAATATCATCATATTACCCATATCTATCTACATTCTACATATATTCTGTAATTCAAGAAAATTGGCAATAAAACGATTTTTAAGCATTATTACATAGCCATAAGTATAAGTATCTTATATAGAGATTGTAGTGTACAGTACAACATAATTTGTACTCGTAATACAATAGGCAGGATAAGTACACTAGATTCAAATAATTGCATGATATGATCTAATAATTTTTAAAAGAAATTATATTTGAACTATAAAACTTGGCAATTATGTTTAGTAATCCGATATTCTAATTTCCCCAACCGTGGGGATCAGACCAGACCTTTTTTCCAAAATTATTTTGAGCAATAGATATATTTACAATGGAAATCAAGCCAATAACATTGATAGATGTGCTAAGGCCTGTTTTAAGGGCCGGACAAGTTATTGGAGTATGTCCCCATTTAATTGAAGGTAATTTTACCAAAAATGTCACAATTTTTTGCAAAAAATTTAATTTTATACAAAAGGTGACCTGCTCGTTTTCAAATGGAAATCGTTCTTGGTCTATCGTACAATTTTGACTTTACTTATTTTGGCATCTTATTTCCTATTTGTATCTTATCAATTTGTCGTCACACTCTCAAATGGGAAAAATATCATGGAAATTGTCAAAGTAGTTTGCTGGCTCAATGGATCTTTAATCCCACTTGTGATGATTTGCATTGTATTTCGAAAGAGATACAAAATGACACTTTTCTTTCAAAAAATCGGAGAGTATAAGCAGGCTCTCAAAGGGGTACTCAAATGTCAGGCAAATTGTCTCAAATATTCTAGAAAACTTTGCGGGATTTACCTGTTTTTTACAGCAATTTCTTGTGGACTTACCTACTGGGATGTATTTTACAATCCTTATGATTCATATCTGATTCTCCAATATTATCCGAGATTTTTTGGACTTGATGAGAATATCCGACCACCCTATTATCTTGTTGTTATTCAGTGCATTTTTCAATGTTATCTTGTGGCGTAAGTTCTAAAATTTGGACAAATTTTATAATAAAAATCACTTTGATAGGGTTAAATATACAGCCTGTGCTTTCATCGAGGTTTTATCACCTTCGATAGCCAAATCTTTTATCAGGTAAAATTTCAAACTACCTAAATTTTTTATTTTTTTAAAAGTTTTGAAAAGTAGGGTACCTACATTTAAAAAAAAATCGAACTCGATTTAATGTAAAAAGAAATGAACCTTTAATATTCTTTACTTACTACTCTTAACTTGGAATTAAATTAAAAAAATAAAATTCTAATCAATTTTTGTAATTTTAAGCACTATAAGAAATATTGAAAAGGAACTTGTCCTAACCCTAGACGTGAGCCGTCTATACCTATATAGAAGTAACTGTTTATCATCAAAACAAATTCGGCAGAATAATATCAGTTCATTGTCTCAGAATCAAGATAAAAAAGAAAAAATCTACAATCCATATGAACCAGTCGACTACAGTATTATTGACATGAGGAGAAATTCTGGATCGAAAAATGGACTTTCAATGAGACCTAATACTGCTGGAGGTATAAAAATAATTCCTAATTTTTTATATGCCTGAATTGCACACCTTATATTATACTTTATGCATAAAGGATTTCGAATGAGAAATGATGGCGATCAAGAACGAGACTGTTCAAGTGCTGAAGGATCAGAAACTCGTGCAATTTTACTCGCAATTCGAAGGTTTTATAATTTAACGATTACTTTTAAATGTATTTTATATAAAAAGATTTTTAAATCAGGTTTCATTGTGTCCACAACATTCAAAGCTTAGTTAATTGTATTTTTGGACATCTTTTGGCTTTAAGCACAGGTAAATATTGAAATTTTTTAAAATTTCAAAATTCAAATAATTGCCCAAATCAGTCATATATCCATATATGTCTAGAAAATATCAAGAGAACTGCCATTTTTAGACTATATTGTATAGGACTTTTTCATTTTTCTGTAGCCCTTCTGGTCATATTGACCTGCCTGCACTTATTCTACGTAATTAAATATATCGGGAAAACGGATGTGAATTCCCTTGTGAGTGGTTTTGAGGTCATTATGACTGCTGTCAACACGACGGGTCTTTTAATTCGACTTTTGATCATATTCATAAATCTGGGGAATGTTCACCAAGCATCTGAGAAATTCAATGATCTCATCGCTAAATCACTACTTCAATGTAGAAAACCTCAAGTATGTGATGTCAACCTTATTTTGGCACATTTGTCATCCAATATGCCATTGGCTTTCTCAGCAGGTAATATATCAAATTATCAGTAGGGTACAGGCACCTTAGCTATAAGGTTTATTATGTCTTTTCGATATTCGTATTTTGTCAAATTATTGAGATTGAGATTCTATTCTATAATATATTACTACCTCTACCTACTGATTACAAGAGAGGTTTTAGGTCTTATGCCTATATCTATATCTAAAAGGTATAGTATAGACTATACCTTATATTTAAGATTAGTTTTTGAAAAATTCAGTTTAATTTGAAATTCAAGATTTAGCGATATAAGTGATCCAGTGCAGTGATCCATAAGAAATACATAACTTTACAATTATATGTACCTAATTTGTATTTACATTATGAAAATTGATTTTGTAATTTGACAAAATTTATAAAATCCCGGAAGTTTTGTTTCCAGGAACTTATCCTAACCAAAAAAAATTAAAAAATTTAGTCATAGGACCACTTTATATACCTACATAATGTAATTTAAGTACTTACATATCAATACATCATGTACCTTACTGTATACAGATTATTTAGATATTTTTCCATTTTCTAGGCGCATTCTTTACTTTTTCAAGAGGATCACTCTTAGCCGTAATTTCAATAATCACAACATACCTCGTTTTTCTGCTTCAAGCTTAAAAAGCAGCCTACATTCTACATAAATTTATGAATGTTCCAAAAAATTATTCAAGTATTTTGCAAGCATTTCTACAAAAATCTTTGTAATGCATAATATGTTTTAAAGTTCAAATTAAATATAAAATTATGTTTTGATGAATAAATGATTGTCACAATTTTTATAAATCCAAAACTAAAGATGAGTCATGCATAGCGTAATTTTTACTTTGGTAGTTTAATGGCCATAAAAATCATAATGCATTTATAAGCCACACTGACCCTAATTAATTACATATATTGGTAAGTATTAGGTATATTTCACTTGTGCATGTAGTACTAATATATGCATTACATACTTACATAGTATATTTCAATCATAAATTAAATACATAGTGGCTAATATGCATACTTACCTACTTAATCCTAAATTGAGATATACATTACATGATCAGAATCAATCCATGTTTTTAGAATCATCCACAAGAACACATTAAAATTTTATAAAAAAAAGGAATAAATCAGGTTTAATTGGGAAGAAGTACAGGAACTTTTAGATCCAAAAGATTACACAATTCCACAAGAAAAACTTTTCTTATAAGTATAAGTAGTTCTAGTTATGTACTATGTACTTTACCTACCTAAACATTTTATATTTAAGTATTATGCATAAACCTTAGCCTATTATGTGTACTAAAACATTAGATCATATAAAACTGCTAGGTGTGTAAATTTTAAAGAAGTAATAATGCTATTTAAGTACATTATTTGATTACATTTTATACTAACCATAAGTATACCTAATACAATTTACAATGTACCCTACATTAAGTTATATGTCTAAATTTACTACAAGAATAGTAAAAATTTCTAATCTGATTTCTCTCAATGAACAAGAACTTAATTTTACTACTACCAGTACAGATATTTTATACAAGTTTAAAAAAAATTGTGCTACTACTACCCTATACGGTTCTTAGCATGTATTTTAATGATAATGGCCAATTAATGCAATGTTTTAGAATAAACCTTATCCTCGGGTAACCCTATTTATTTGAACCCATCTCAAATAAATGTTATATTTGAATTATAAAAAAGTATAAACCATCTGGAAAGCTATTTATTCTCACATTTTTTCACATCTTTGTGATTTTTGTTCGATATATTTTGAAAAATGTAAAAAATTATGAACTTGTTAGTTTTTTTAAAGCTTTTTTTTTGTCTTTTTTAAACAAAGAATCTTGTTCAGGAAAGGCATGAAATTGATACCGTATATCGACTTGTCCAATACCATCTGGTTTAAAATAAGTATCGATAGGTCCAAATTATAAAATACTACTAGAATTGAGTCAAACTATAAATTTTGGATTCTATTTCACACTTTTATTAATATTTTGGAGCTTTTGACATAGAAAAAAATTATCTAGAACAGCAAAATTTTCTAGTAGTATTTTTAATTTGGATCAGTTGTATTTACAGAGTATTATGAAAATGTAGAAGTACAAGTGTATGTAGGTACTTTTGAAATTATATCTGCTGATGTGTAGGTATTTTTTTCGACAGACAGGATTTTGGGGCAGAGATATTTTGCCTTTTTTTGATACGTATTTTCTTTACAATATAATTTACCTCCTGACTTAATTCACATTCTACCCAGTTATTTATCCCTTTTATAGTAGTACTCATTCCTAAAGGATGAGTGCAAATAAATATTTATATACCAAAGTATTTATTATTTTACATGTAATACCCTCTGATTTTGACCTCATAACCTTATCTAATGATTTTATAATGCATAATTTGAGATGTTTAGATTTAGTTCCCAAACAGTCTCTCATTGCTTAAAATATACCACCGAGGTGCCATTTGACATTTCAAAATGAAACTTATCCAAGTGATTTTCTTTAAAATTTGCAAAATTTCTTTAATATTTGTGTTTTTATCAACAGCAAAAGGTAAGGGAAAATTTTATAAACTACTTTGATTCAATTTGTACTTACCGGATATTTGTTATTTTAAGCACTCGATATAATAACGGCAAAACCGAACAAATCGGCTGAAAATACAGCGATTTCAAATGGGAATAATTGGAGTCGATATATACCAAATAGTATTAGTCAAAATCTAGAATTTCAGGACTGTATAAATCCATCGATAGTTAAAAATAACCAGGATAATAATAATTTCAAGAAAAAATGCCAATTACTAAAGTCTGAAAGAGAGAAAAGGAATGGACTTTACACACCTCAATTTCCATTTGGTGGTAGTGGAACAACACCATTCATTTCACCAGTTCAAAGTTCAATAAGTCCTCTTGTTGGAACAACTGCTTCAAATTTTCAACTCACAACTTATCCCGCAGTTTATAACAATGGAAATATGCAGAATTATATACCAAATCCAAATTACAATCCAAATTATCCATATCAAAATCAGCAGTATATCGAACAACAAAGGGGTGATCGAAGACAGAAATTCCAGTGGACTATGGGTAGTACAGATAGGTCAGCATCGACCGATTTCACTCAATCCTCATCTGATCAAATTGTTAAAGGATCTGAAAGGGATTCATATTATCCTGGAGTTCCAATTCAACCAGGTAAATTTTTAAATCTCTATTTCAATTTTTACATTTTTAAATGTACCTATCATATTTTTATGTATTTTAGGTCCACCAGGTTTGACATTCATAGCTTAAAATTACTTTAACTTTAATCAAAAATTAGAAACTTTATACTTTGAAATATGAGCTTAAAATCTGAAAAATTTAAAAGGATCAGGTAAATGGCAAAAATAGTTAGTGTATAAATACCTAAGTAGAATGCATACACGTAATGCTACTCATAATAGGATAGGATTGCATTTTCATCTTTTAAACTTTGTGTTTTTTATTTACCACGTAGTCTCGACATTTTATAGTTTTTTAAAGATAGATTTAAAAGCTGGATTTTTTAATTAATCATATTGTTTTTACAAATTTTAATTTTATTTCTAATTTTGAAAAGGTTGGAGATTATGGGATAGAATAAAACAAGTTCTATCACTTGGAGATAAATCACTTCCAGGTATCTAATTTATTATGAAAAATGATTATTTACTATCTACTATTATTAGACGCAGATTAGATAGATTATAGTATTTACTAGATCAATATCTATATCAGTAGTATAAGCAATTATCTACTTTGTAGTTCATGTATTTCTTAGAGAAAAACCAGAATTTGGCCTTATTTTACCATGTAGTATTGAAATTTGAAACCAAAACTATAAGGATGGTTTTTCTTTCTGAACTACCTAAATGAACTGCCTATGATGAAATAGGACAATAATGTACCGGTTAATAATGTATAATGTACAGGTATATTATGGAAGCATTCGACCTATGATATACTTACCAGATCAGATTATCTATTTTTATTCTGCTGGTATCGTTTATAACATTGTTTTGTTTTTTTCGACAGAATTTTTTCAAGAATATCAATTGGACCTTTTAATTGATCTTTTCTATTCATTTTTTAAGGTAAGGTTAAAAAGCATCTAAGTATGTGCCTAGAAAGTAGTAAATATTTCTAAACCTAATTTCTACCTTATTTAATCTTGATGTTTTTTATAATTTCAGTGGATTTTATTCTTTTACATTTCCTTGTTCTTGCCAGTTTATCACTAATTTTGAGGGGATTTAAAATGTACCTATCAGTAAGTAGGTACTTATCACAACAATGTATAAATTCAGGGCTAATTACGATATTAAGGGTGAATAGATGAAAAATATATAGCTATTAGTTTAAAACTATTTTTGCCATTTTAGCATACACTGTATTATTTAAAGTTATATTTATGTATGTTGTCAATTACTCCGTATGTATATGGTTATCATATTATTTTATTTTTAGATTTTTAGTATTTTGTAACTAATTGTAAGTAATCTACCTTATTTACTGAATTATTTTCAAAATAAATTTTTTATACGTTACGAAAAACATTGCCATTTAAATTTTAGATTTATTCATTTTAATTATAAAAATGTTTTACGTATAACATTTTTATGTACGAGTAAAAGTATCGTAGTAATAAAGTAATCCAAAGCCAAATTGGACAAATAAATCGAACTATAATCGAAAGAAAGCTTACAATATATCCATGTTTAGCCTATAAAGTTAACATGGATTCTTGTGGGACATTATTGTGACTCCTTATACCCAGGAAACGTTATAACGATAGTAAGCTGTCTGTAGTAGTTTAGTAGTAACTACTAACAGTAGTAAAAATTATTTTAATTGTTCACTTAAAAACTGAAGCAAAATGAGTTCATAAGTTAGAATTACAGTCAAAACCTGAAATAAAAAGAATTCTAGTATAATGAAATAATGAACAAGCATTTTAGTTTATTGTTAGACCTATCTACTTTTTCTAGTATGAGTTTGAATCGAAAAAATACATTACCGAGATAATTAGTCGTCGATTTAGGACAAAAAATGACCCCGGAGAAATTTTTGGTGGATTTGAATTTAAGCGAGAGCTAAGCATTCCAACCTATATACAATATTTGAAACCAATTAGCTTAATTAGAATTATTATAATATATTTTTATATACTGAACATACAGTGCAGTAGTATATTCTCCTTTAACTATTAAGTAAGTACCTTAAATTGCAAATAATGATCAATTTTTAAAGGAATGAAATTTAACGATTTTTGAAAATCGATTATGGCTCTTTCCAAATTAGAACAATCAGACCCAAGTGAGTAAATTGATAGTAGAAATGGCAAACAAGTCAAAAAAGGTCCAAAAAATAGAATATCCACTGATTCAAACATCCCTATAAATCCAATAATCATTTCAAAAACAATGAATATGACACAAGTAGCAATTTCAATGAATATTTCCCACCCAAATAAACGATTATAATGTTCGATTTGCATCTCAATTTTGTAGTAATAGTCAATAAATTTATAGAGCTTTTGTTCATTTTGATTTTGAACTAATTCTAAGCTAAAAATTTTCAAAATTGCTGTGTAAAACTGAATAGAGAACATAAGCCAAATAAAGTGTAAAATGTTGAAAAATACAATTGGCCAGCCCAAAATTGATATGAAAATGATCTCAAATTTTTTCCAAAAACTAAAACATTCAGTTTTTGTTAAAAACAAAAAATTATCGATCAAGTAAATGTCACCAGTTAGTGTCAAAAAAATGGCCACCATAATCGTTAATAAAAAATTGAATTTTGTTTTCTTTCTTATATGATCAAAAAAATTTGAATAAATTGCCAATTCTGAAAGTTTCCCATCTAATAAGTCATTCAAATCTGTCAGTAGTTTAAAATTATCTGTCCAAAATTTGTAGATACTTTTTGTTTTATAAAGTCCAAATAGTTTGCACAATTGTCCAGCTAAAGTAGGCTGGTAAGTGAGTATAAAAAAGACAAATTTCAAAATCCCATTTGTAATTTTAAAAGTTTGCCAAAAATAATGATGGTAGTGATAAGTGACCCAGAGATGATATGACAAAAAAATGATTAAAATTATTGAATATGCTTTTAAAAATATGCTTTTTATCCTTGAAGATCTTGGGATTGAAAAATCCGTGGGTTGGTATCCAATTAAATGGGCTGAAATCACAGACCATTTTGAGATTTCAGAAAATTTTAATTTCAAATTATTCATTTTTTAAAGTACCTACAAAATAACACACAAGGCAAAGTAATTTCATTAAGTTAATGGCAATAATTATCCAGTAAGTAAGGACAAGGAAGGACTATTACGAAACAAATACCAATCTAAATAATTAGTTAATTAGTTAATTAGAAAAATGATCAATTAACCATTTTTACGAAAAATGCCAGTTGTTTAAAAAAAAGCTCACTTTTTTCTAAATAATTATCTCATTTATGGTCTACTTAAGTAAGTATGGTATTATCTAACTATGTAAGTTAGGATACTCAAAAATATTCTGAGGAACATAGGTTAGTTAGATATTACGAGCAGGCAGATATCAGTAGGCAACTGATAAACCTAACCAACCTAACCTAAAACCTAACATAGGCAACCTAACCTAAAATTAGGACTAGCTGCTGATAGTGAGTAAAAATTAGCTACCTAATAAAATTTTTTTAATGATTAGAATTTACATCAAACACAGATTTTGTAAGAACTATACTGTACTGCCCTAATTTACTGATAACTCAATTTTCTATTAGGTAAATATATGGTACATTTGTAATGTAAATATCTGTATTGCATCCAAAATTTGAAATAATTTTGTAAATATATTTTAATTTCCCTACTTGAAATATTATTTAGTATAATTGACTTTGATGTAAAGTCTGTTGAACTTCTCAAGGATAGATAAAATTTATTTTTTAGGATATTTAGGGCAAATTAATTCATTTTCCAATTGAATCAATAATACTTGATTTGTATACAAATTTCAAATATCTCAAAGCTAATGCATACCCTACACATGTCATATTTATTTTACATTAATCTAATGATAATTGTGTATGCATGTCCATTCTATGATAAATTATGACTATATGGTATGTAATTAAGTATCTACAATTTAAAAATACTCAAGATAAAGTGTAGCTACTCATTTCCAGCATACATACTGTAATAATGAGTAGGTCTACTGACCTACTTAATGTTTAAAAGTTTACTTTTGAACATTTTAATTTGGAATTAAAATGTAGTATAGTAAGCTTTTATTATTTGGCTTTTCAAAATCCAAATCTAAAAGGTTCATATCAATATACTCGTACTCGTATTCTTTTTTATATATGTACAAGTTCCGATAAACTTAAGGTTCTAGTTATTTTACGTTACAATACAAGTACTTACAAGCTCAATCTTTTCCACTAGATGCATTTTAATCATAGAGAACAGTAGTATCTTACAATAACATTCAAAAGTTTATAAATAGGTACTTAAATTTTGTTTAAATTCATTGTTTCAAGTAACAGAGTTGAGGAGTGCTTCAAGAATGGAATTCATATATGAAGAAATGAATACCCCGGAGGGGAGAAGCTGGAACAAATTGGTAAAGAATGACATTTTAAAAAAATTCATAATCTTATATTTGTTATTTATAGACTGCTAGGTATAGACTTAAGTACGTAACTGAAGCACTCCTCTTTTCAGAAAAAGTTTCAAAAAATATGTTTTCCTTTCAAATGAATTTTACTTTGAGAAAAATATCTATTAGAAAGATTCCACCCCTTGGAATTTCGTGTACCCTTTAAGAGGTCCACATGTTAATCAAATGGGAAAAAATCAAATATAAGGTTATATGGGTGGGTAATCGATGCTGCAGGTGACCCCAGAAATGGGACATTTTGATATTTTAAGAGATTATGGTGTAATAAACCTTAATAAACACAGAGATTCTCATTTTGACTCAAAAATTGAGGTATTTTTGATATTTTCAACGCCTTCTCGCACAATTAGTATTAAAATAAATAAAGAGTAGGTAATTATAAATCCAGCAGGGTACTGTGTACAGATATTTTTAATGTTTTTTTCTTGAAATAGTGTTCTCCTTTGGTGTATGATGAAGGTGAGTTTATACTTTATACTAGTGGTTTTATTTCTTTTCTCGTTTTTTTCTATTCTTTTCACTGAAAATAAGGATACGTTAAATTGGGTCCTGTTAAAGGAGTTTATTCGAAAAGTTATTTGTCATTCATGAACAGGATCAAAAATTTCCAAATTCGAGATGATGATATTTTTGTTTGTTCATTTCCAAAAACTGGTGTAAGTTTAAGAATTTATTTATTTAATTATTTAAAATTAAATGATAATAAGTAATTTTTAACTGTTAGACAACTTGGACTCAAGCTCTCGTGTATTTGATTGCAAATGACTTGGACTACGACAAAGCCAAAATTGATATCAATCAAAGATTTCCATATTTTGAGTATGTATTAAAAGGCTTATTATGCTATATCTTATCCTTTATGCAATTGAGAACAATGAGATTTAATTTTATTGCAGATTGAGAGCCAATTGGTCACCAAAATTACACGCCAAGATTCTTAAAAATAATATGCAACTAGAACAGGACAAAGAGAATCAAGAAAATGAGGATTTATCTTTCTTCCTGGACAGTTTCAAAATAGTGGAGTCACTTAAATCACCTAGATTTATAAAAAGCCACTTGCACTATTCACTATTGCCGAATGAATTGATTCAGAATAAAAATACCAAAATCGTCTACGTTGCTAGAAATCCGATGGATACTTGCGTTAGTTTTTACCATCACAGCTGGTAAGCCTTAACAAAATTTTCAAAATTTTTGTACCTAATTTAATGGTAAAATGTCTTATAATATCTTTCAAGTCTTTTAGATGGCTATTCTGGAACCTTGCATGATTTTGTCCAATCATTTGTTACAGACAATGGTAATTTGTAAATTTATAGCTTTTTATCTATTCTGGATATCATCCTATATACAGTAAAATTATTTTTTGAAGTCTTTTGCTCACCGTATTGGGCACATTTAAAGGAATTTTGGAATTTGCGAAACAACCCGAATGTCCTATTTCTCAAATATGAGGACATGAAAAAGGTCAATAATATTCAAATTTTGCATTAGAAAAAGTTCAAAATTTTTTCAAAATATAAAAATGAAAATTGTGTTATAATTAATAGGATCTTCCAAGTGTCATACGACAAACAGCCCAATTTCTTGGTAAAAATATCAATGACAGTGAAATAGAGAAATTGGTAAACTACCTAAGTTTCGAGTCGATGAAGAAAAACCCAGCTCTCAACTATGAGAATGTGGTTGAAGGTTTGAGAAAAATCCATGGTAGAATCCATAGCACATCGTTCATGAGGAAAGGTCAAGTTGGAAATTGTAAGTTGAAATAGACATATCTTTCCTTAAAATGTCTAAACCTAATGCTATTTGTTATATACAATAAATGCAATTTGTACCTACATACCATACATACATAATACTCGTACATGTATTTTTTGTGACTTAAATGCCATTTTACTTTAAAAAAATTTTAAAGTTCATCCGAGTTAGTGAAAAGATCATGAATTTGGGCCTTTAAAATTGGAATAAATTGAGATTTCTATAATTTTTTTAGTAGGTATGTAGGTAGGTATTGATAGAGTACCCTACCTACCTAATATAGGATACTTAAATAATAGAATACCTACCTACCTACTTACTAAAAAAAATTCTCAATTTTATTCCAAATTTTACCAATTTCACCAATTTTAAAAAGCAAAATCCTTGATCTTAAAGCTAATTTGGATGAACTTTTAAAAAAAATTTAAAGTAAAATGACATTTAAGTCATAAAAAATCAAAAAATACTGTATTATGTATGTAGGTAGTAGGCAGGTGCTTGATTAGGCTACAGCCTAATAAAAGATTTTAAAATTTTCACCATAAATCTTAGGACAAATCTGTACCTATATTTTAAGATTAAAATTTTGTCAGTAAAACTTCTCGGTAAGTAACCTCGGCCTCGCAAGAATAAAAAAGTTCCCTTTAAAGACAATTTTTATTTCTTGTAGGTCTTTTCTTTACATTTCCTAGAAATCTGCATTTATTTGAGTTGATTATAAGTATAAGAAAGTTCCCCAATAGGAGTTTGCTATATAGAGAATCTTTACTAATAAAACTAATAACTTAAATGTTCTTTTAAAAGGGAAAGAAGAATTTACTCCAGAAATGGTGGAAATGTTTACAGAATGGACGAATAAAAACAAAATTGAAGGCCTATATGATTGAACATATTCTTATCTATACCCTTTTTAAGATTTTTATTACAAAAAAACTAATTCTTTATACAATTTTTAATTTATTACTAATATATATTAACACATTATAGCAATAGTGTAATGTATACCCTACTCGTATAAGCACGGTAGTTTACATAAATATCAATTTCCCTACTATGCTTTGAGAGTCAGAGAATTTAAATCTTAGATACAAATTTCGGAAAGTGTAGGGTAGGTAGGCCATAGCATATAAAGATGTCGTAATTCAACTAACAATAAGGATAACGCTAACGAGGGGAAGATCCAAAACACGAACGGTGATTTACTTCAGATTAATTTTTTGTAGAGAAAATAATGTTCCAAAAAATATATGTATCTATACTATTGGCATTTTTTAAATAATTTTTTATCTTTTGAAATAAATTAAGATGTTTATTTTTAAATTTCCCATAATTTTAAATTTTACTAACAAATTATTTATGTAATTGTTTTTGTATCCAGTCATGAAAATGGTCTACTCGGGCATATACCTAAAAAAAACAATAATAATTTAGAAATCATTCAAAATAATATCCTATAGATAATTTTTTTACGCCAGGTCTTTCGCCGCAACCTTGGATAAAATTCAATTTGATTTTAATTTTAAATGTTAGCATAGATCAGTATGTGTAATGTGAATACCTAATCCCCATGATACGATACCAATCTGCTCGTAATATCCACTTTTTTTATAAGTTAATGGACCACCACTATCACCTGTCCAAAGTAAGGTTTACATTTTACACACTTTTTGTACTTTTTAAAGTAGTTTAAAATACCTTGGCAGGAATCCTAAAACAATATAATTATCAAGTTTGTATCTAAAGTATGTATTTTATTTCACATACCTTTGGAGCAGATCCCGCACAAACCATACTTGCTATAAAACATAAAATTTTGCTAATTTTTCTCATTATTTACTGTTTAGAGTAACTTACATTGAATATTAGGTACTGGTACAGGTGCCTGAAAAAAAATCTCATTAACCTCATTAATTTAAATATATAAAAGTGTAATACAGATTGGTATTCTGATTGGCATCTTTGATTATCCCATATTTCTATATCAGCAAATCGTAGAGTTTTTGACTGTGGTCCTTTGTCGTAAATTTTTCCCCAGCCTTTAATACACATTAAATTAAATTTTGAAAATTTGTAAAAAAAAAATTAGATTTTTTACCAGCAACTGTTGCATATTCTTTCTTTTGTCGAGTTACAGGAACACTCGAAGTCGCTAGGCAAACTGGTTGAATGTACATACCGAATTCAATGGGTTTATCTAATTTAAGCACAGCCACATCGTTTGACTAAAAATCCAGGATTTCAAATCATATAAATACATAGGCATTTAAAAATTACAGTAAGTTAGATACTCGTACGTACCAAAGTTGTGAAACTAAAGCCTTTGTGGTAGTACACTTTGGAAATTTTTCTTCGAACTTCATGAGGTTCTCGAACATAAATATTATTATCACCAATTATTGCTAAAAAAAAGAGAGAATAAATATTTTTTAGCAAATATTCTTATATTGTTTTAAAAGCATTTTCTCTTATTTTCCATCAAATTGAGTATTCATATTAGGGCAAAATTTTCATGAGGTACTTATTCAAAATTGGACATTTTTTAGGTATTTTTTCCTTATTTGCCTAATTTCTACAAGATTTCTGATAATACTTTAATCGAGTAGAAATTTTTTTCTGAATAAATTGCCAATATTTTCCTAAAATATCTGTAGATAAATAAATAGGTAGGAACGTAAGAATAAAATTTACCTTCCATACTAGCAACCTGAGATGGCTGCATATTGTATACACTTGAAAAATACAAAATATTAAAACTATTTAAGTTTCCTCATAATTTAAAAAGTACCAATGAGCAGCAGTTAACTAAAAAATACAAAACGGTCTTTATTACAAAATACTTGAAATTGTTCTATATGATTAATACATAATAGATAGAATCGTATAATTTTTACCAAATGATTCTCATCTGTATTGATAAAAATGAAAATTAGTTAATTAGCAAACTTACAAAAGTAATCTAGGGATTTGTAAAAAATTATTCTAACAAACCTATGATACTTGAACCACAGAATTGCTTCCCTTTAACCATTAAGGCAACTGCCCAAGGAAATTGACCATGTAGTGCCTACATTATTACAAATCTTAACATTTTAAACCTATCATTGTCATTTTTAAAAAACCAGAGTACTAGTGTATCAATTACTTACAGGTGTTCCACCTAAATAAGGTTAAGTTTAGTAAGGATATTCAAGTTTGTAAGTTAATTTTGTAATTACCTGGTACCCTTAATGATAAATCAGGGAGTTTTACACGTAGTTGTCCGCATTTTCCGTTTTGTTTCATTGGCATCATTGTCGTTGTTTGTTTTGTTGTAGGGGTTGTAAAAATAGGCTTTGGCGGTCTTGGAGTATTTTGACCTCCACCTGAAGAAATTTTATTATTATAATTAATCCTCGTAAAAGCAATATTTAGGTGAAATGTTACCAAGTGGTGGACGAGTTGGGACAGGTCTTGGTGTCGGGTTTTGTGTTGTGGAGGAGGGTTGATTTTTATTATTTTCAGATGGACAGCAAAGTAATGACTCGAAAACATCGACAAAAATTTCTAAATATTGAGAAAATTATTTCAAATACATATCTGGAAAATTTTAGATTTTGAAATTACCTGGTTTATAAACTAATGGGTTGAATCCAATTACATGGATTTGGTTACAATATCCAGTTGACTCAGCTAGCATTAAACCTAAAGTATTGGTTTCCTCATGATCATCTTCGGGGCTGTAAATGAATGGCTAAAATTGAAAATGCTTATTAAAAATAGTCAAAATTAAATTAAGTAAATCTTTCTATTTATGCTTCAAATTACTTGTCTACGAGTAATAACTTTTTATGAACTAAAAATTTTGAGATTTTTTCATTTTAGATCCGAAATTTGGCTATTTTGACATTTTATATCTTGAGATTTCAGATTTCAAATTTTGAAAATTTTATATTTTGATGTTAATATTTCGAATTTTAATGAAAATTTGAAATTTCCTATACCTATAATAATTTGAATATTTTTACATATTTCCTGGATAGTTTAAGTATATGTTGACCAAATGGTCATTTTTAACACTTTTTGAACCAAAAATGATCATTCTAGTTCAATACTTGACTCCGATAAATTCATTTTCATTGTGTACCTACTAATGATAATTGATCAACTTACAAAACATTCCCTTAATTTTTTGCAAGATCCCTGTTTTCCACCAGTTGTTAAACATTTTTGATTTTCTTTAACAGGTCTTGATGGCCTTGGTGGTGGTCTTGATCCTGGTCTTGATCCTGGTCCAGGTCTTGATCCAATGATACCACCTGGTGGATAAGGATATGATGGAAATCCTGGAAATTGTCTCGAAATTCTACTTTGTCTTCGGTCTAAATCAATAAAATCATTTGATTTGATAATAAGCCTTTACTTATTCTTATTATGTATCAGTAGATTTACCGGCTTTTAAAATATCAGTTTCAAACCCGTCAATCACAACTGCATCAGAAAAATCCAAATCCTCAAATTCTCCGTTGATTACCCCAAAAATTGAGAATGCACACAAAAGGCTCAGTAAAATGACCCTGGTCATTTTAAAAACCTAAAAATTTTCAAAAAATTTCAAAAAAAACCCAAAGACAATAATAGTGTGTAATCTTTGGCCCAAGTGAATTTGAAATGAGATGTGAAAAAAAATCTCCAAAGATGAATTCTAATCGTAAATGGAATAGGGAGGAATGACCCAAAAGTTTATAGAATTAAATGCCTTATAAGAATCTCAAGGTTTCCATTTTTTATCCATCAATACCAGACAAAAAAAAATCATCAACGCAATTAAACCTATAGGTACATAGTAGTACATATATGAGTATTTGACAGTGGCTTTTTAAAAAGTTTATCGATCTCATCTACCTACATTACATATATGCATATGTGTAAAACCAAAGTCAATAATTTTTTTTACCCTTTGCTTATACCTACTACTATTACATACAACTGTATATCTCTAGAAATGCAAAAAACCTGATTTGCAAGATTATAATTCAAAATTCTATAGAATACTCTACCTACTACTAGAACAGGCAATGAGCTAGAACTCTGGATTCTGGACAAGTTTCAAGTTAATTTATGCCAATAAACAAAATTTAAAACTTACCTACTATACACATAAGCATAAGGTAGGGTACTATTTATAAATGCATTTTTTTGAAAAATTACATGAATATTTTTCAAACATTATTCGAAAAAATTGATTAAAATAATGACTTTTGTAAGCAGCATAGCTTATTCATAATTAGAATATAGACTTTTAATTATTTATAAAGTTGGACATTTTTATAAAAATGTGTACCTAAATAATGTTTATAATGCTCAAATTTCCCCTATAGGTAATATATAATCAAGGAAGGATATTTCAATTTGTAATTGTAGTTTTATGGAATTACCAGAAGTTTACTCAAGTCAGTCATTAAATTGCATTTGGATCATGTAGAGTAACTAATCCATTATAAATACTAGTAGAATACAATATGTGCCTACAAGTTTTGTGTTGTAAAATACTTAACTAGGGTACTAATATTAAATAAGTATTATACCTGATAGTTTAAAGTTTCAAATACGTGTAAGTTTATAAATAATTGATCAATTATTTATAAAAGCAAGCAAGCAAGCAAGTAAGCAAGTACTAAGTAAAGTAAGCATAAAAGCAGGCATATTTTTAATTATAAATTGTAATAGGTATTTGTGTTTAAAGTTATTCTGACTCGCATACGTTTTTTAATTCAAATTTCAGTTCGGTCTAAATCGGCAAAATTCGGGCATCTTTTCTGGCAAACTTTTCGTATTTACAGATATATCGATTCAAAATATTTATACCAAGATAGATAAGTGTAGTATCTTAGTAGATATATATTACAATACGATAATAAGTAAGTAAGTAAATTGAAAGTTTTAAAAGTTTAGTAAACTTGAATATTTTAAAATATTTAGTACTTTCCCACAAATGCCTTTTAGCAAAATACAATAAAGGCAATAAAGTTATACTACCAATACGTATTACAACAGAGTTCAAAAAAAACAGCAATAAATTATAAAAACAGTAATATACTGAATAGTTAAATATTTTAAATCATTCATAGCTCAATATGGAAATAAGTCTCGAGAATTCTTTAAAATTTTATCTTGAACTGGATCAATTGATACTGATAATAGTATAGTAATAGAAGTGTAACTACAATTCTACTGTGATTTTGAATAAGCTTTTAAGTTAAAAGTCAAAGAAAATATATTCAAACTTGTGGAATTTACATTTGAAAGACATTTTTTGAGGTCTCCTTTCAATAAACTACTGTGATTTGTGATAAAACTAGTAGATATCTAAAATATAAATATTTTTATCAAGTAAAATGTTAGTCATCTAGTCATTTGAATCCCAAGTCTTTGCGTTTTAAGTCGATAAAGATCTATTAATATATCCTCTGAATAAGTAAATAGCTAGGTATACGAGTAGTATAATTTCAATTTCCAAGGGCATTTGAAAAGGGTCGATTTTTATTTACTTTTATTTTTAAATCTATTTTTGAGTCTCAAGCTCAAGTTCAGTTCAGTTTCATTTCAAGTTCAATAAAGGCACTAATACATTACAATAATATTTGAAACCTGGATAAAGGTAACTTTTACCTACAACTTTAAAGCCAAATTTTTGCTCTAAAAATGCCTGAAATTGAAAATATGGACTTTACCAATAGGGAGCTTGAACTTGTCTCAATTGTAAGTACCTACATAACTACTCAGAGATTGTAAAAAAATACCTACTTACATAATACTTTGATAAATTTTTGTTTTTTAGTTGCGAAGAAATATATCTGATCTCAATTTGGAGCCAGAACTTGAGGGATCTGACGAAAATCTCATTCGATGGATTAGAGGTATTTTGTAATTTGCATTAATTAGATGGAATTTTATCTACTATTACAAGGGGTACTCCGTACAATATCTATTTATAAGCATTTGAATCTAAAATTAAGATATTTTGATCTATTTTACAGCTCGAGATTTGAACTTGACCAAAGCCGAGTCAATGCTGAGAGAGGTATGATAAAATGTATAAATTATTGTATAAATATGTTAATTTATTTTTGAAAATGCAGAATGTTAAATGGCGAGCTGTGAATGAAATCGATTTACTTTTAGATGAGTGGAAAGCCTCAGAATTAATCATTCAAACTTATCATTATCAAATCACTGGAGTTACAGTACAAGGATCATCAGGTACCACCTAATAACTGTATAAATACTTGTAATTTATCTATAATGTTTAAAGCTTATTTTTTGATAGTTATTATATCTCGATTGGGTGACTGGGATTTGAAAAAAATCATCGAGGTCGAAGGAAGTAAGGTGGGTACTTTGAAGTATACTTACCAAATTTTCGAAAAAGCTCTCAAAATTAATTCGCATAAAATGAAAAATTTCATTGTTATACTGGATATGGGGAATTTGACTATGAGTAAACTAGGTTCTATTGCAGGTGAGTTCAAATTTCATTCATATCATATCTACAAAATACACTAAATGCGATAGTGATAGAACAGGAGAAAATTGGTCAATCTAGAGTTAGGCCATTTTGCCTAAATATCCAGAAAATTTCAAACTATATTCTTGAGTCTTGAGATTCACTTGTATAAGTCCATATAAAGTTCTTAAAATATTCAAAATAGGTATTTTGTTTTAATTATGAAGACTTTGCAAACTTTTAACCGAATTTCTCAATAACTATGAATAGCCATTATCTCTTTTACTCAAAATTCTAATCTCATTTTTTAAATTTATTCACAGCAATTGATGCGATGCTCACCGTAAATCGTGAATTTGAAAAAAATTGGCCAGAAATACTTAAAGCCTGTGTAGTAATTAAAGGTATGCATATTCTAATTTTTAATTTGTTTAAAGTTTAAAGATTTAGAACCTAGAATTCTATCATTTCCTCTACAAATACCATTTTCTTGACAATGAACGAAACATATTTTATGAATAGCACCTTGGATTTTTTCTCATTTCTTCAAATTGGTCCAACCGATCCTATCAAAGAGAACTTTGGGCAAAGTCGAAATATTCTCAAGTTCTGATTTTGAAGCTAAATGGAAAAATCGCCTTGGTCAACTTATACCCGAAAATTTGCTACCAACTGAATATGGCGGATGCTATTCACAATAAATCTCAATAAACTTAAGCCCAAATTATGTAAAAACTAAAATTTTCAACTACCATTATTATCTTTGACAATCATTTAAAATATTTAAAATTGACTTTTATTTTAATTTCAAAAATTATCTTTACCAATTAATTCTAACTATTTTAACTCGGAAAAAAATTGACTACCTTAAACCAACCTATAATTTTATAGCTAAATATAACCCTTCGTAAGACCAATGAATTTCTTATAATTTTTTCTAAACATGTTTATATAAATAAGTAGTATATTTTTATTATTATCTTTCTTAAATACTTTTACATATATAATTATATTTTTTAATTATTATTTTTAGCAGCAAAAAAATTGCACTCGTGTAAATAAAATACTCGAAAAAAATACTTACCGTTCTAGATGTATGTTTAAAGGAATTTAAAAATTATTTGTGTATATTACAATCTACATAATACTGTAATACTAATACAGGTAAATAAATTAAAAATTACATAGTTTACATTAAAATGCATTAAAATGATGATGTAGGTACCTAATACATCTCTATATAAAATGAATTAACTCTAGTTAATTAGAAATATTGCGGTTTTTTTGTACAAAATTTTTTTAAAGCTACTTGTCTACATTTTTATAAAATTAAAACTCGATTTCTGAAACATTAATTGGGTACTAAAAAACTAGAAAAACATAAATTTTTGACTCGTTCCGGTTTTATGGCATTATGTTAAGTAGTAAGGTAATATAATATAAGTAGTAAGTTGAATTTAAGGTTTTTTTTTGATAATTAAAAATTATATTTTAAAACTAAATATTATATTATATTTGTTAAAGCTGCATGCAGCCTGCCTTAATTAATTACTTAAATTAGATATATTAGATAGGTAAATTTATAGGTAGAGTAGAATGTATTTAGGTATTCTTAATTTAATTTTTTATAAATTTTTCTATCTCTTTGATCATTAATCTTACAAATAAGTAAGCCTACAGAAAGATTGATAAAATTTTACTTCACATTTGTATACTTGTAGGTATTCTTTCAGTTTGCATTTCAGTAATGAAATTAAGCCGTCTTTTAATAAAGTAGGGTACCCTACCAAAGTGCCTTTTAATGTTTAACATTCTTTATTGTGTAAGGTATAAGTGAGTTTAACTGTAGTTTATTATGGTAAAAATAGAATTGAAATTGAAATTGAAATTAAAAATAATTTTTAAATCTAATAAATTGAAAAGCTTAAAAAATTGATATTTAGTTAAATGAGTTTAAAGACTTGAGATGTTAATTAAAATATAAAAAAATGATTTGTTATAATAAGGATATTATAGTAAATTAGTAAATACTGATTAAAAACTTTCTTTAGGCATTAAAAAACATATTTTTTGACTCAAAACTCTTTAGTTTAGGCATCGAATTTGAAATACGCATACCTACTGTAGATAATACAATAGAGAAATAGCAAGAGATCCTATTGTTTCTTTTATAAATTCCTTTAATCTTTTCTTTGAATAAATACTCTAGAATTTTAATAGAGAAATCAAATTTTGAAATTCGAAAATATTGCTGTACCTATTTTAAAAATTTGAAAGAAATTATTGGAGAAGTTAGATATTCTGAATTTTATGAACCTATCTGTAAGTGTACTTGAATTGTTAGGTATTTTGAAATTTTTAAAAGTAAACTTATTGATCATTACCACGATTAGAGGTGGCAGAATTCGGCTTACTGTCGGCATTTGGTGGCGTTGGTGTGGCATTTGGAGTTCCACCATTAGTTGTGATGGAACTTTTAGCAGTTGGTGTTCTAGAAGGTCTCGAGTCAGCATTTTGCTTTGCTGATGGTGAAGAATTATTGATGGGTGTTGAGGCTTTTCCATTAGTCTTGACTGTCTCTCCATTATCGACATTGTCCTTTCCACTTGACGATGACACTGACTGACTCCGCTTACCACTTTTCGGTACTATCCTCTTGAAATTCGGATCATCAAAGATCTTTTTGGCCCCACCACCTAATAAAGTCAAAATATACACTTATTAGTAGATAAGCTTTAGAATTCTTAATAATATTGCAAGTTTTTTTCTCTCAAATAATAAAAATGAAGAATTTTTGAGAATTTTTTATGATTTTTTGAAAAATTTTGAGAATCTTGTGTATAAAAAATCTCAAATTTTCCAGAATCCTGACACTCGTACAACCAACTATAGTAAAATGTCTGTTTAATAAGATATGCGATTATACTCGTACGAGTATCATATAAAAATCAAAATGTCCCTTGAGATAGAACTTTAAGTTTCAATGATAAAAAGTCTTTTTCAACATTAATAGTGTATGAAATAGGTAAGTATCGGTAGTATTTTTAATGAGCTTTAATTTTTCATAATATTATATAGGTAATTACTTATAAATATTATCAGTATAAGTATCTCATTTTTTTGAATCATTATCTGTTGGTATTACCTGCTTTATGTCCTACATTATCCAAAGACCCAATCTTGGACTTGGCTTCAACTACAACCTTTTTTGACTCAATTTTAACATTCCCACCTTTAAAAATGTAATAAATCAACTTATAAGTTAATCAAATATTGCATTTTTAGGAAGCCTTACCTCCTGGCGTGTGCTTAGCATTAGCCAACGAACCTATAAATGAACATATAAAAAAATAATTTTTAAATATAATTTTGGATTTATACTCTAAGAATAAGAGTTATTTGCTTTAAAAAATCGCAATTTCATTTTTGAGAAAAGTTTAAAAGCTTCCAACCGATTTTGGATTCTGCTTTCCAGTTTAATTTAGCTGCAGGTTCAACTTTTTTTGTGGTTCCGGCTGAAAGTGGACTGAAATAAATGAAAATTCTGATTAGTACACGGTATCTAGGCTTCTACAAACCAAGGATCCTTATAAATCCTTGGATTAAACTTTAGATATATGTACATATAGGTACCTTTTGTAACTTGTATTTGCAAGAGATCCTATCTTGGATTTTGCAGCTCCGATATTGGGACCTGGTGTTTTACCAACCTCTATCTTATTCATTGGAACCTCTGTAAAAATACAAAAAATTTGCAAAAATTACTTAAAAATTATACTAAAAAATTGCAAATAGTACTTTATAGCAGTGCAGTATACAATGGGTGTTACTTTTTTCTATTTCTATTTTTATTTTTATTTAAGTAATTTGCAATAAAAACTCAAGGATCAAAGTGACGACAAAAAACTAGTTGCAAATATAAAACACGTAGGTATTTAATTAGCTCTTAACTAGCGATAAAAATAATCTATTTCCTTTCAATAATTCTAATCTCCGAACTTAACCAGTAGGTACTACTATTACTATTAGATAAATACTCATATCTGTATTTAAAGAGAAATCTGGCTTGTAATCTATGTAAATAACTGTGTAAAAATTTATTTAAAAATGCATTGATTTATTTGCATTTTCATTTGAACTAATGTACCTATAGGCATAGAATATTATATTGACTTTTTGAGTACTTGAATAAATCATAAAATTTATTTTACTAACGACATGCCTATAAAAGTATAGATTATCAGGATATGTGTACATGTAGTACCTACTATTAGTAAAATATAGGACAAATTATATTAAGAAAGTGGATTAATATCGAAAATTAGGAAATGTTTTACATGTTTATTTGATTTATTTAGGGCACGATAAACCACCATAACACTTTAACCGGATATTTATTAATCTTTCCAGCTCTAGTACATATACGTTATCAATATACCTTATTCTTAGTACATAGTAGGCAGTAGGTTACATTAAAAATTATAAGTATAGGTTTATAGTGGTCATTTTGATTTTGATTGAGAGGATTGTTTGATCAATAGGACCCATGAATTACTTATGTAAACTAAACCTCGGATTATTAATTTCATTTTAGTTTGAGGTAAATAAGGCATATTTGAATACTTTGACCTTTTATACCTACATTTTACAAAAAATATCAACTTATACCAACTTCTATCAAATAACATAAAAAATACTTTGTGTACATTTTGCAAAATTTCCTATTTTTCAAAATATACAGCAACAAATATAACTAAAATACCCAATATGCCAAAACTGATATTTGTTTATAACAATTTTTGACAGATATTTTGTAAATTACTTGAAAATTTTAAAGATATTTTAAATTTGAAAATACATGTAGATAATTTTAATCATATCTTTGGTTAATAGAGCACTTACAGATATATCCTTTTAATATGTATGGTACTTGTATTCTAAATTCTAAATAGTGAAATTTATGATAATTTGAAGTTTTGATTAACTGTAAACTAGAGATGTCATTAGAATTTTTAGGTTTCGAGACATTTAACCTAAAGATTCTAATCAATATTAAGCTGAATGGAATGCTTAGGCTTTTAATAAAAGATTACTGATCTAATTGACCTAGAGGTTTAAAACTTTCAAGGTAAATAAATAGCTTTGATCTAATACTGAAACTGATAACAAATAAGGTATTAAGAAAATTTAAAAATACCATAAAAACCCTTTTTCAAAGCCTCACATCATATTTACATACAATAGTAAATATTTCAATTACATACTTACTTACATATCAGTAGGGTACTTACTGATCTTGAGTACCCTACCCTACTTATAATCTTTGATTTAAAATTTTTATTTAAATGCTTTTAAATTTATTTTGCTTTTAAATTTTAAATCGAAATTTTCATTTGACATTTTGATTTCGTTAATTTTTACCATTGCAAATTATTTATTAGACAAGGTATACTGGCTCATAGTCATAGTAAGTGTAGAAGTCAGTAGTACACTGCTGTATAAGGATAAGATATAAAATTGCCAAATAAAAATAATAATATTATTGAATTTGGCTACTCGTATATGCGGTAGTACAAAGTAGGTGCTTACATATACAGGAGTATATAATATTTTTTTTTTTACTTTTACGTAAGTACTTGCACTTATAATATTGATTCATGATCTAATTCGAAAAATCAATAGCGACATACATATCCCTAATTGAAGTTACTAAAAATAAATATATGTACCTACAAGTAGATAGATATTTGAAAGAGGCAACTAAAAATCTCATGTAATATTCTACTACGATTCAGAATTTTATAGATCTAGAAATCATAAATTAGTTAATTAATTAGGTTATAAACATATTTTCCTTACTTTTGATTAAAGGTAAATTATCTGTAGTTGGTGTAGTTCCATCCCTTGGCGTTGTTGGTGAAGAATAATTTAATTTTTTACCCTTTGGTTCGACCTTCATTGACATTTTTCAAAATTTTCAATTTCAAAATTCAACTACCTACCTAAATTACTAGTAGTAATGAGCACTTTGATATCTCACTATTTTTTATAATAATTGTACTTGTAGATTCTTGCTTGAAAATACAATTGGCAAAATATTTTTACAAAAAACTGTACAAGTGATTTGCATGCAGATTAAGTTAAACTTAAGTAAACTTTTTGACAATTGAGATACAATCAAATCTCAAGTACCTACTAGTATTTCTACGATATTTTTAATCTTAAATATTTCTTACAAAAGTTCTTATCACCTAAAAGCCCTCAAAACAACTTATACACAAACACAATTGATCTGATTTTAAAGTTGTAAATCACTAATTTAGCCAAAATTGGGTGCAATTTTTGGCTTATAAAAGGAGGACTTGTCAATGCGACTGTTTTTTTCAAAGTTTTTGTAAAATAATAAATAGGAAATTTCGAGAATGAGTCACAGAACCTTGGTTCAAGTACACTGCCTCTACTATTTATATACTTTTTTCTATCGGGTTTAGCTGATATATCAGTATCAGGTTCATATGATGATGGTGATACTTGCATTGCATAGACAACCTGCATAAAACCATTATACTACAGTAGTAGTAGTAGGTAGTACAGAATAAATAAATAAAATTTACAATACCTAGTATAACTATACTGAATACATACTGGTAGGTATTAGGTATGTGTACCTAATGTATTTTCAGATCTAAAGTTCTAAAGCTAGGGTGTGGTTCATCTGCTCAAACTCGGGTTTTCTCTACCCTTACTTTTTGAAAGTATAGGGAAATTGTCCCTTATTTCCGAAATTCATATCCGATTTATATCTTACATGTATCTACCTATGTATATTCCCCTACTTATTTGGATAGGATATGAAATTAACTTTTTTTTAGACTGCATTTCTCGATTTTCGATTGCAAAAGTCGTAAACCCTTGTGTATTAATTTTATTATATTACCCCTCATATAGTTGACATATCAGAATTAGAAATGAAAAGTTCAAAATTTCTGAATAAAAATGTCAAAAAAAGCAATGAATGATTTGAAACATATGAAGAATGAAGCTTGCAATTGGAAAATAAGAAACTTGTTTAAGAAATTTCTTAGGGTATATCAAAATGTAAAAAGTAAAACTTTTGCAGATATCAAATCGTACTACTAAAATACTGCAAAATAGTAGGTCAAATAACTTGATCAAAATAATATCTAACTAAATGTTTTCTAGACAAAGATCAGACAAAAAATTCTGCAATATTTACCTATAGGTAAGGAACTGTATAGGTTAGAGAGGGTATGTACCTACTTTGTATTGTTTTTATATTTTGATATTTTAACTTTTTACATAGTGCTTGGCATTTAGTTTGACTTTGAAAATTTGAAAATTTTATTTATATTATACTGTATAGGTATAATGAAAAATTCATATCAGATTTGTATAGATACCCTACTATATTACAAGTATAGTATCTAAATTATATACCGGCAAATGAAAACAATTTGCCGACTGATAAAATCCAATTATTCCATGTTTGTGTGAAATAAAAGGTCCTTATACATTATACTCAAGTATCGGTAATACTGATATGTTGTGTATTTGAAATTATCTGACTATTTTAGGTAGAATTTGATTGCATGTAAATAAGTATGTAGGGTACTGCATATCTGCTTATTTAAAATTTTGAGATTTGAGGTTGTTCATGATACTGTTGGATAATACTGAAGCCCAAATCTAAAGCTCTCTCTATAAAGTCACCAAAAATTGAAAAAAATTACAAAATAAATTTAGTTTCTACCTACATAATTTAAAAATTACTTATCTAAATGGTTATAGAATGCGCAATAAGCCGGTACAATTTACCTTTACCTACTCATAAATACCATTCAAGATCTATACTCCACTGAATTTATAGGTTCTTACATATTGTAGGTACTGTATAACGAGATTATATTATAGATAATTCACTTTTGATTTTGATAAAAAAAAAGTGTTATTATTAATAGGCAAAATTTGTGTTTGTTTATTTAACTGTAAATTTAGGGATATGAAATCAGCTAATTTAGGTATCTATATCTATCTACATAATGTTTATTTGAGATTTGGATTTGAAATTTATCTCGAATTAATTAGAATAAGGTTAAAAAGGTTAAAAATACTGGTTTAAATATGTAAATTAGCTTAATATTTATATTTTTCCTGTTTTATTGATACTGTTTGATACATGTATTGTAGATAGCTAATAAAAATAAATATAGTACCCATATCCTTCCTTAAGACTGATTAAATGTTCTCAGTCTTAAATCTCATTGAGTTATTAAATTGGACTTTTTTATGACAAAAATGGTAACTCATTTCATTATTAATATAATTTAGTCATAGGTTTTAAAAATTATATTGAAAAAATCTCAATTTCTTGTATGGAATATAGATCTAGGTTAAAAATAGGAAGGGCACAATAAGTCCATTATATAATTAAGGATGTAATTAATGCAATTAATTAAGTGTGAGATCATTTATATCTTTGTTCACTTGTACTTTTGTTAATTGTACTTATACAGACTAAACTTTTTTGAAATTTGTTAGTTGAGCATGATACCCTGAGAAATTATTTGACTGAAGGTTCATCAAAAATGTATAAAATGCAAGATTTTGACTTGATTTTATATTCATTATTCTTTATTTGGAATTCATACTACAATTATAAGTCTTGTTGTAAAATTCAAAATTTTAGAAAATGATTCATAATAGTAATTTTCTGGTAGAAATATCAGTGCTAGTACTATTTATCAATTTTTTTCTATTTCCAAGTCATTGTTTGGAAATCAAACATGATGCCGGTGGTGTAAGTTCAGTGAAATTTCAAATGTTTGAAGTGATTGAAGATAAAGAGGGTAAAGATGGCAAGGGTGGGTATTCTGGTGGTGGTGGAGGAGATGGAACTTCAGGTGGATACCAGAATGGAAATACTGGAAAGAATGGGACAACAATAGATGGGTATAGTGGGCAAGCAAGTAATATGAAATCAATTCTTGATATTGACTATAAAGTTGATCATCCTAAAGAGGAAGCTTACAAAAAAGCAGCCACAACTGCAGATGCTGGAGGATATAGTAATATTGAATCAAAATTTATATTTTTTAATTGTATGTATTTAAGCGCCATAAAAAAGGATTTTGTAAAATTTTGATCGTTTTCGTGAAATCATAATTAAGAAACCTTAATGATAGTCAGAGATTCTATTCTATGAGTATGATACTTGTGCTTAGGTATATTATATAAGTAGGTTTTAGGAAAAATCATTCATATGCGTTGATTTTGCTTTACAGAAAAGGCCAAAGTTTGGTTTTTTGAAAGCACACTGGCACTGGTTCACATGAACTACTACTGTAATATGGTATTTTCGAGATCTATTACTCTATCATACTCTGTATTAAAGTATATTTAGTTTTCTCATTTTTCTCAGATCTGAATTACACAATTGTTTCGACTTTACTTAAAAACCTGTAAATTAGAGATTAATCTCTGATGTTTTAGGGCTAAGCTCAATGAATTTACCTATGAAAACTTATTATGTCCTGAAACTCTAAACTAGTAGTATAAGGCAGCTTAAAGCTGACTTTTCTTTTCTCAAAGAATCAGACTTTTAATGATTTAATGATTTTAAACTAAAATATGAATTTCTAGAAGATGGTGGTGCTGGAGGTCAAAATCAGAATCAGAGCCAAGGTTCTTATTATTATTATTGTAGTATTATTGTAGTATTATTGTAGTAAGGACTCGAGTCACTACTACTTTCCATGGAAAATTCTGAACTTTTTTTTGCAAATTTTGAACCAATTTTATGCTAGTAATTAAAAGTTCCATGATTCCTGAAATATTTTATCATAGAATTAAGTATCAAGAAAAAAATTCTTTAATTTTTTTAATTCAGGAGGCTATGCTGGAAATCAACAACAAAATCAAGGACAAGGTGGCTATGCTGGAAATCAGCAACAAAATCAAGGACAAGGTGGCTATGCTGGAAATCAACAACAAAATCAAGGACAAGGTGGTTATCCATCAGGTGACAATCCTGGAAATGCAGAAGGATATTCAGGTGGTCCAAATCCAAGCTCGAGAACTCTAACTGGAAAAAGAGAAATTGGTCAATCTCATAATTTTAATAACAATCTTCCAATTATGCATTATGGACAACAACAACAACGACAGCCACAATACCAGCAATATCAAAATCAAAATAATTTTCTTAGAAATCAAAATTTTGGAAATAATTTTAGAAATGGGTTAAATCAAAATCAAAATAACAATAACAATTACGGAAATAATAATTTCGGATTTAATAACCAGCAGCAGAATCAGAATCGGAATCAGTTCAATAATAGAAATTTTGGAAATAACCAATTCAATTATAATGGTTGACAAATTTAATTTTTAGTACAAAATACTGTATTATCTTAAAAATATTACGGATATCTACCTGATACTCTTAAATCTATTTTTATAAATAAAGTACCCTACATACATTTTACAAGAAAAATTTCTATATGGCATCAAATTTAAAAAATTAGATTGATTTGAACACAGTCACAATCTTTTAAGTACCTCTATGTAAGTACCTAAGGATCGTCTTGAGGATATATGCTAATAAAGACAAGTTTTAGACAATACAATATTACAATTTCCTAATCCTAACTATACTTGGTAAAACTTCAATTTTAGCCGAAATATTTTTCTAAAAATTAGAAAAATTATCTGTTATGTTATGCCTATATCTTAAAAATTCTTAAAATAATGATATTTATTGCTCAGTCTTGAGAAAATTTACAAATTCTATCTTTTCAAATTAAGAACAAGTCCAAGATGGACAATGGGTATAAGTACACTTTAACTTTAAAATGTAAAAATTTCATAATTTTTACTAATATCGATAGGTAGTGATAAATATAAGGCTGCTCAATTTAAAAAAGTCGATATATAACTTAATCAGATATCCTAAAATATTAAATAATGCATTATTTATATAAAAAAATGTTTCCCTTTAGAGTTTAAACTAAAGATAAAGTAGTAATCGCATAGCTTTTGACTAAAATTATTGAACTTTATTGAAAAAAAATGATTTATGAGATTTGTTCTAAATATTTCATATACCACACCTTATTTTGTAAAATGAGTCGATTAAAATCAATTTAAGTCCGAACTCAAAACTTACTATGGCTTACTTATGCATGCCTTTGGCTTTGTGAGGTTAAAAAATCTTAATCAAAAAATCTCAAGAATCCCTCGAAATTTGATATCAATCTACATAATTTTTTAGCTTACTTACTACAGTATACCTACATACATTCCAAATTATATCAAATATATAGCATGACTTAAATTTCTACAATTACTGCAGTGTACTTATAATTAAACAGCCCTTACTAAAAAAAAGTTAATGTTTTTCAGTACTGCCAGTCAGATAGAATAGATCGTTAACACGTAATTTTGCAATCCGAAAAAAAAGACAAAAAAATAGGAAACCAAGTTCGAAGAATTTGTAAGATTTTGTAGTAAAATTTAAAAACCTAGTACAATGTATGGTATTAAAAAAGTAGTAGGGAATCCCATACATACGAGTGTTATATCATAATCATAATACATAGGTAGTTAAAACTGTATATCTGCTGCATTTTAATGGTAATTTCCTATAACTTTGACTTTAAACTATCATATTATTATTTGGTAATTTTTATCCAATTTTCCTCAATACCTAACATTTCATTTAAAACTTGACTTTCCTCTTGTCTTGAACTTTTTAGCATTTCATGTACTACTTTAATGAGTTATAGTAATGATATGTACTACAACAAGTAGGGATTAGATACTACTTAATACTTATCGGTAGATTCAATTTTTTGAATTTTGTCAGTATAAAAGTGTAAGTGATAGTGAATACATCCATCAATTTAATAATTTCTTAAGAGATCTCCATCAAATCAAAGCAAACCAAATGTCAAAATTCCTTTCAACTTTGGCTTTTTTCCATTTGATCACGGCAATTTCACATACCTCAGGATATCGCGTTTATAATTTCCCAAGTAGAAGTGGTCGTGCACAACTACAACCTGTTCATAATGATAATACCTTTGACAATAATTATCTAATACAAGGTCAGAGACTCTGTGATGAGTCCTGTATTTGTCCAGAGGAAAATTTTAAACCTTACTGTGGAACTGATGGAGTAAGTTTATCATATTTTTTGAAAAACTTTCAAGATAAATTTTTATAAGTGTTTTTCGGAAAGAAAAGGATATTAATTATTGATTACTAATAACAATGATATTTACAAAATCCCACAAAAATCAAGCTATAAGTTTAAAAAATTTTGTGAAAAAAAAATCTGATCATCATTCCTAACAGTAGTATTGCACTTTTATAAAGCAAGAGTATTCCACTCTTATTTTATTTATTGATATTTTCTTTAATTTTTGTTTTTAGCATACCTATGTAAACGAGTGCGAGCTCAAATGTGCCAAAAGATGCATACCAAGTAAGCTTCATACTTTATTATCAAAAATATCATTCTAATAAAAATATTGGATAATTTCTCTTGCTCTCATAATCCTTATGATAATCAATTTTTTTAAAATACGCACATTACAGATATATTAGGATTAGGATACTATTCGTACTAGGTATCAGTAGTAAAAATACAAGTCACAAGTAGTATCTAGTACCTAATGAAGTTTATATTGAAGTCTGTATTAGCAAGATTGGTACTTGAGATTTACTTAATGAATATATCTGTAGATACTCATAGCATACTACTTTTAAATTATTGAATTTAACGTGGTCTTTGTTATCAGAGCTCCAAATTTTAAGTAGCTAAAAATTCCAATAAGGAACATAAAAAGTTCTAGAAACTTTGTTTCTAGAACTTTGTTTTTATCTATCTGTATTATCTATCTATCATAAGAAACTCCATATATACATATTAGAAATATTACACGATTTTAAGCAGTCTAGGCTTATATCCCTATAGATAATACCAATAAACTTAAAAACACAATTACACAATTTAGGCTTAAATAGTGACTTTATATAGGTAAAAAAGCATAAAAATTAAAAAAAACCTAGAATCGCTTACTTACTTACTTACTTCCTTACTTACTATATACCTACAAATTAGATTAAGTTACCGACATAATTTCATGTACCTCATTAAAAGTTAAAAGATATGTAGGTAGGTAGAGAGAGGTAAGTACCCTACTACAGATTATTCAAAAGCACACTATTTTGATCTTAATTTTGTGTTTACTTTAGTTCAAGAAAGCAATAATATTGTACCTACCTAATACTAATAACTAAAACTTTATAAAAACACATTTTTTACAAATTTTTTAGATCTTGCAATAAAATTTGAAGGCGTTTGTCCGGAACCATATATGCATATAGAGCCGAGTGAGCGTCCTCACAGAATAAACAAAAATAAAGGCAAAAATTCCAAATCAAATGACCAAAATAATGAGGAAAAAACTGTAAAATATGCTCCACATACACATTTCTCAGTCAAAATTCCAATTTTGGAGAAATATCCTCAGCAATCTGATGAACCAGACCTTGAGATGAAAGAAAAACCTCAATATTACTTTTACAAGAAAAATGGACACGAAATCCAAATTGGAACTCATTGTGCCACCAGACAATTTTGCAATTGTGGTAAATACTTTGATTACATACAGCTAATTACTAATTAATATTAGTCATATTTAGTGGTATATAATAGTAATGTATTTATGTATTTAAAAGGAAAATCTTGGATTCCTTTTTGTGGCAACGACTTTGTGACGTATGACAATATTTGCGAACTCCAATGTGCACAAATCCATTGCGACCCAGGTATAAATTTTTCAAATTACCCATTTATTGTAATATTTGTATAGGTATACCTACCAAAGGTGAAATAGGTGAAATTGAAATAGGTGAAATAGGTGAAATACCTACCAAGGTGAAATACCTATAGGTGAAATACCTACCAAAAAGTAGAATACTTAAAAACTTTACTTTTAGACAAATATCAGTTATTTAAAGATATAAGATACCCTGTGCCTGTAACTTTAAAGTGTTCAAATATATCTAATTTTTATCTAATTTTTCGATATTTTAAATACAAAAGTAGGTAGTATTTCTAAAAGTATAATTTGAACACTTGAAATGAATTTTAAGTACCTATTTAATAATTTAAGTTTGGTATATCAGTACTTATAGCCCATAAAAAATACATTATTAATCAAATTAAAGTAGGATAGATAGATTTGAATATCTTTAAAATTTATTTCTAATGATCATTTCAGATCTTAGAATCAAATATGAAGGTGTGTGTTATGTTCCCGAGTACATACAAATGTCCAAGAAAGAAAAATGGTCATCAACAACCTTTCGACCTTATCACAAACAAACTACCGAAAAATATGTTGAAATAACTCCAAAGTATTTTTCTACAAGTCCATTGTATTCGGACAAATATCAATCTGAAACAACTGAAAAAGTAAATCAAGATCAAGATGTTCAAACAACAACAACACCAAAATTAATCGATATTTATGACTATGATTCACTAGGAGAATTTGAATATACTTCATAAAATAAATGACATAACAAGTACCTATACCAAAGACAAAATGCAAATACAGAGTATTCTAGATTACAGTGATAGTACCCTACCACATGGTATTACCTAAATGCTTCAAAATATTAATGCAATATATGTACAATGTAAATGTAAAACAATTACTCATTTTATATATAGGTAATTATGTATTTATTTAATTTATTTTAATAAAAATTAGTTATAGGTTATAGTATTACTATATGTATATTGTCTATTTACACAATAATTGAAAAGTCAGTTTTTAAGGCTACTTCGCTTCTTTTTTGTTTTTTGAACTTCATCAACTTGTCCAGATGGAATTTTTTGAGTCTTGCTACTAGTCTTGCTACCAGTATCAACTTTGTAAAATATCCTTTCTCGCTTCTCATTATCATAGTAGTCGTACAGTAGAACGTAGGCAGGCGACATGTTCTCAACCACGTGGGTTCTCAAGGCATTGAATTTGAGACAAACTTGGTTTTTCGTGACTGAATCAAAGTAGAGGAATAATTTGGTATCTCGAAATTCTCGATCTCGGTCGAATCTTTTGAGTTCTTTTGATTGTTTTAGAAGTGTCAGTAGATCGTCAGATTCATACTGGAATCCGGTGGGCAAATTGACTTCCAGAACTGCCATATTGGATTTACTCAAGTCCTCGATCCCTGAAAAACACACTGATAGTTGGAAACTTTCGGCCCGAAGTTCAGATGCATTTGCTTCGACTTTGAAGTAGATATTATTCGTACTATTGAGGATATTGTAGTAAGAAATTAATTGTGCAAAGGCTACACCCTGGCCTTGTGCATCAAATGAGATCTAAAATGAAAAAATGACAAATTAGAGCCACAAATAGTGTAAATACATTTAATAAATTGGAACATTTTGATTTGTTCTTAATTAACTTATCTTCATAACTTATATAATTTTGAAGAAACTTAATGAGATATTTTATAATGAGATATATTTTATTTCAAATTTAAAAGCCAAAAGCCTTATAAGCCTATAAAAATTTTCATAAAAAAAGTCCCATTAATAAAACAGGTATGTGCAAGAGTTAATACAAGGCTAATTTAGTAACTCAAATTTTCTCAAAAATTGGTTCTTTAACCGGCAAATATATGGAAAAAAAGCTCAGAATAACATTGAATTTTTGGCAAATAAACTAAATAACTAAAAGGTCAACAAGAATTTTTTTTAAATCAAATTTTTTTGGACTTTTCAAAAAATATCAACTGTAGTAGGTACATAGGTATATGAATCTTTAAATTTGAATTCAGATTTTAGAATTGAAATTTTGATTTAAAAGTATCTTAAAATTTTTTGAAGTTTTGGACAGGTAGGTAAGGGTAAACCGACAATCCCCCTAAAACTTACCACCTAACCATAGAACACCATGAGACTTTTACCCTAAGGAAAAAACC
>JAQIXA010000129.1:0-61298 GCA_034699045.1 Nanhermannia cf. coronata Gr-Ori-00579 | reverse complement strand
AGGTTAGGTTAGGTTTGTGGCGAAAAGGTGAAATTTATTTAGGTATAAGTTTTTAGGAGACATTCCCTATTTCTTTACGAGTGTTTTCTTATCACCCAAAATTTTACATTACTGTTCTTATTAAGAACAGTAATGTAAAATTACTACTGTCAAAATCTGGGTTTTCTGAATCGACTTTTACTGATATTTTTTTCAAATTTTCAGGCTGAAGGCCAAACTCCACTCCATTTGGCGGCGGCTACGGGTGACGAAAATCTTGTCAAATTTTTCTACATGTGTAAGGCGAATCCAAATATAGCCGATAAAGAAGGTAGGACTTAAATTTGATGAAAAAACCTCTCTTTTTTTGCTATTTCTGTGTTTGTGATTTGCTATATACCTATACTAATAACTTAAGCAATCTAGATACTTATGGTACTTGAAAAATAATAGTATAATTTCCTAGTGGTGTTTTAGTAACATAGAAAAATCTATTCCGTAGTTTGTGTTGTAAAAAGTAGGGCTAATTCTAAGTCATATAAATCAAAATAGAGCTAACTAGGTCAGTACTACAACAAAAGTACCTACTAATACTACCTAATAAGTTTTATAGGACACATTTTTTATAAAAGCAAGGGGCATGGGCAAAATAATAATTACAAATATTATGTAGGTATACCATACAATATTTTAAGAAACCAAAAAATATTTCAAAATTCTTGTAGTTTTGTTTTGACTTTCCCTACTCGTATACTGATAGACTTATAAAAGTAGAATATTGAATTCATTTATTTTTATACCTACATAATCTGAAGGCTAATGAATGGTTAATGATAATATTAGTAATAACATTTAACATTGATACTTTTAGTTATAAACTTTTAAAGTCGATAATATATGTTCTAATTAAGTAACTTATATTTAGATACATTAGGTACTAGTACTTGTAGGTTATAGACAATTGTCTAGTAATTTTGAGAGCTTTGACTTTGAGAAAAGTTTTACAAACTTGAATAAATAAAGTATCAATGAAACGAAACTTTTAAATAATTTCATTAGACTTGTTCTAGACCTTGATTTTGATAATAAAATATTATTTGTATGTAGGTACTTACTATTAAACTATAGTTAGATTAGATGTCGAGTTTGGATTATTATCGAATTTAAGAATTCGTATATACAGAGTATAATTGCCAATAGTAAATACATAGTACCACTTCGTATTATGTCTAGTAGTATAATGCCAAAGTCAAACTTATAGATTTAATCTAATCATTGGCAAATAATTGAATGAAAATGAAGCACAAATTGAATTAACATTAATATTACTGATTTTGTAAAAATAAAATAATGTCTATCTTGAATCTTGTACATACAATAGTATAAAATCTATTGATGATCAAATTATCATTTTTTGTGAAATAAAATTCATGAATTTTTTTGTATTTTGTATTATGAAATGTAAATACATACCTAGATATTCAGACTTAGTTTTACTAGCTAGATTTTAGGTAAATACAAATAAATTGTAGCACCTAAAATGTAGGTATTTTATAAAGATTGTACCTTACATACATGCCTATTGCATTTCACCATTTAATGAGATTACCTCATCCGAAAATTGATCATACCTACAAAATACTTGACTTTGATCGATGATTTGAAAATGCTTATAAGCCTGCTTTTGCTTTTACTAAAAACTAATAATTATCTACTAAACTTACTTGCTCATAGAAAACAAAAGTCTTTACAAATCTCAAATCTCAAATAGTCAATTGATTATTCTTAGCTCAAAAAACACACTTCCTATAACGTGGTTTTTAATTGATTACAAACTTATCCCACTGATACATTTCAATAATTAATATGTAGGTAGAAGCTTTCTGATGCTCATGCTTTGCAAATTATTTAGCTTATTTTTTTGCAAATGATGGCAATGCCAATTATATTATGTACCAATACTTCAATGTATAGATTTAAGCATATACTTACATTATACATATTTAGATAATTCACTTATTTTTCCGACACAATTGTCTCTCTCTCTCTAGATCGAACCCCAATCCATATAGCAGCTCAACATGGTCATACAGCCATCATCGAATTATTGACAGAAAAATTCAAAGTTTCGTTACAGAGGAGGACAAAGGATGGGTCCACTTTGCTCCACATTGCCTCACTTCATGGACACCCTGAGACGGCCATGTACCTATACAAAAACGGTGTCCCACTTCAGATGCCAAATAAAGTATGGAATTAAATTAACTTTGACCTCGAAATAATGTTCATAGAATCAATAGTACTTACACATAACCTTCTATTTTATCTAATATTAGTAAATAATATTAGAAAATAATAAATTATGTTTATTAAATCTGTTTATAGGGTGGAGCAAGGAGTTTACACATTGCCGCAAAACACGGTCATGGGAATTTAATTTGCAAACTTTTAGAGAAAGGAGAAAAAGTTGACTCTACGACAAATGTATGCGATTTCTACATGTACTTCTAGTAAAATCTCTGTATAAAGTATCTTGATCAAAATACAATATTAGTCGAATAAATAAACATCAAATTGAGACCAAAGTAGGGGTATTTGGAGAAAATGTGTTCTTAAAAGTATATCTATTCTGTAATAATAATACCTTTATTTTACAAACTTTGGTTCTTTAATCTTATTTTTGATCCTGAGTAATACTTTATATAGAAATTTTACTCTACCAATTATGCTTTGAATTAAATATTTATGTACTAATATTCTGTAAACTGTAGGATAACTACACAGCACTTCATATAGCAGTTGAGAACGGGCGAGCAAATGTTGTTGAAACTCTTCTGGGTTATGGTGCTGAAGTTCATATTAAAGGTACTTTTTGTAATTCTATCAGTAGTACATTTTACATGACAAGATGACTAAAAATAGACGAAAAAAATGTCCAAATTTGAATTTAAAAAATGGTGAATTTGATGGTTAACAGGTGGTAAAGGTCAGGAGACGCCTCTACACATTGCAGCTCGTGTCTCAGATGGTGATAAATGTGCTCAAATGCTTTTGAAATCCGGAGCTGATGCCAACATCACTATGGACAATGGAGAAACCCCTCTGCATCTTTCTGCAAGGTCAATTTTTTCAAAATTATATCTGTTCTAGACAAAAATTGTTAAAATTATGAGATTTTCTGACAAAAATTTCAAAAACTTGCTACTTTAGTGAAGTTGATCACTTTTTTTATGAACCTGAACCTGGGGTTGTAAAGTTTTTTAGTACCTGCCTAGCCCTAACATTATACGTACCCTAATATATTTAAATACCTACATATGTGCAAGGAAATTATCTCAAAATTTGATTTGTATACATATTACCTCACTAAAAGGTAGAAATTGAAAAGAAATCGAATCATTTTTGATGTAAATAGCAATAGCTGACATTTATAATCAAGGTCAAATTACATACCTTTTTTTGCACCTATGAATTTTTATACATCATGCATGAGGTAGAAGATAATTAAATATATATTTTTTTCTACCTATTTTCTATTTAGATATGGAAGGCTAAAAATAATTCGTCTACTATTAAACGATGGTGGAGATCCAATGCAGAAGTCAAAGGTTTGTTCAAAATCTAATAAAAATTGTAATAAAATTTTCTCAAATCCGATTCGGATTTTTGATTTGAGTTCTTTCAATCTAATATGAATCGAATATGAAAATGATTGCCAAAAATATCTGATATCTGGGGGGAGATGCGCGTCATCAAAAGTTGAAATTAAATTATCCTTCATAAAATATGATAAATCAGTTTAAAAAGGGACCATTTCTCAGAGATTAAACGAAAAGTTATTAGTTTTAAAACACATTCTCAGACCTCTACATTGGAGTATCAGTAGAACTAAATTCTCAAAATTTTGATCAAAATTATGAGATATGTATTAGGTATATTATAGGCTTTTAGAACTTGAAATTCTCAAAAATTATTAATACCCTAAGAAAAAGAATACAGAGTAGTCATAAGACCCCTTGTATAACTAAAAACTCACCAGAAATCTTTTGATCTGGAAAGTATGAGCTTCTGAAGCCAACTTTATTGAAAAACTTGTTTACTTTTTTCTGCTTTCTCTCTACTTATTTATACATATACATAACTTGATGCATTTACATCTGTAAATGAATTAGCATCTATTCATGCAAAAAAGCGCAAAATTGTTTACTTGTACTATAAATATGCTAATCACATCTAATGAATATTTATTCAAAGAAGTTCCAGGACAGACTGATTCTAGCCTTTAGACTTTAGTTTAGATACAAAAATTTCTAATTTCTAAAATTTCTAAAATAACTTTTTAATAATTTTGAATAATTTACTACCATAGAATGGAGAAACGGCCCTACACTTGGCATGTCGATTCGGGCATATCCAAGTGGTCAAAGTCCTTCTCCAGTTTGTTCATAAGGATAAGGGTGAGAAGATTATGAGAGATTACATCAACTCGGTTGCCGGAAGTGGCGAAAGTGCTCTGCACTACTCGTCCAAATTAAGCCGGTTTTTCCATGGCAAGACTATAACTGACGATGGCCGAGAAATTGCCCAGCTGCTGCTAAATGGGGGTGCTGACACGACACTTCAGACGAAGGAGACTCATGAGACTGCCTTCCATTTTTGTTCAAAAGAAGGAAATAATGAGATTCTGAGAGAAATGCTCTCTCGACTCAATAATGTCGAGATCCAAAGGGCCATTAATAAACAGTCCACCAAGGGATGGTCACCTTTGCTCCTTGGTAAGTACTCAAAATTAGAACTAGATAGTTGTAAATCTTAGAATTTGATAAAATCCTCATTAAAATCACAAAAGGCTGTAAGTTTGTAAGAAGTTTCATTCTCAAAAAACCAAATTTTGGACTCAAAATAAGTGTTGGTAATTGTAAAAGTTTTTATACGGTAAAATATCAAGCAAGGCAAGGTACGAGTACCCTACTATAGTTAGTTGTTAGTTTTTTTAGAGTATTAAGTTCTTTATGATTAGAACCCAAGAAAAAGAAAGAACCGAAAGATTGGAAAATATACCATATCGGTAATACTAGCATAGCTTTTATTTGAAAATTTGTTATTCTGATTCTGGATTGAATATTTTGAAATATTATAGCTTCCCATAAGGGACATTTCGAAGTTGTGAAAACCCTACTGGAGAATAGTGCCCGTGTTGATGTCTTTGATAATGATGGTCGCTCTGCCCTGCATCTGGCTGCTGAACATGGTTACCAGGTAAAATACTTAAAAAAACTATAGTCTATAATAATAATAGATGCTAATTTTTTTTTATTGTGATATTATCAGGAAGTTAGCAAAATCCTTCTGGACCATAAGGCTTACATCAATGCGAAATCCAGGATCGGATTCACCGCTCTCCACTATGCTGCCAAAAAAGGATACAAAAAACTATGCATTTTTCTTATCCAGGAATATGGGGCCTATGCGGATGTCGTTACTTTGGTTTGTCAATTAGACTTCAAAACTCAATCACCTAATCACAATCACCTATTTAATATTATAATCGAGGATTTTTGAATTTTTTAGAAAAAACAAACTCCCTTGCACTTGGCTGCTGAGTCAGGTCAGTTAGAGGTGTGTCGGCTTTTGATGGGACTTCGTGCCAGTCCAGATGCAACTGACGAGAAGGGTCAAAAGCCTATCCATTTAGCTGCACAAAATAATCACCCGGATGTTATCAAACTCTTTCTCAAACACCAATCTACCCTTGTGACCAGTTCTACAAAGGTAAGCTGATCTATATTTTTATCACGTACTTAGTATTTCATTGATTACTTTTCAGGACGGAAGTACCTGTGCTCATTTGGCTGCAATGCAAGGATCCATTGAAGTACTAGAGGAATTGATGAAATTTGACAAAAACGGCGTGATTTCAGCAAGAAATCGAACGACTGATGCAACTGTAAGCTTTTTAAAAAAATATTTTATGAATTTTTGATAATTTTTATTTCCTTATAGGCTTTGCAATTGGCTGCTGAAGGTGGACATGCTGAACTTGTTAAAACCTTATTAGATGCTGGAGCATCTGCGACTGATGAAAATAAAGTACCAATTACCATACACACATACATATTTCAAATTGATTTCGATTACACATAAAATTTTGTATAGCTTGGATATGCTGCAGTCCATTCAGCTGCTAAAAATGGTCATACTAATGTAATTGAAGGTCTGAGGTCAGCAGATGCAATTCAACTGATTTCTCGAAAATTGGGCTTAAATGCTCTGCATATTGCGTCACATTTTGGCCAAGCAGGTAATTAATATAAGTACCCTACCTATATAATATAGGTAGTATGATACATTTTCAATAATTGAAATATAGGCTATATTTCATTTATTGAAAATGTATCATTATGTTACCTATTTGAAAAATTAAAATTTTAGAAACCGTGAGAGAACTTCTTGTCCATATTTCGGCTACTACCTTGTCAGAACCCCCAGTATCACTTCAAGCAAGTTTTCTGAAGGAACTTGGAATGGAGTCAGGCCTGACACCTCTCCACTTTGGCTCATATGCTGGTGAAGAGAATGTTGTGAGACTTTTGCTGAACTATCCTGGAGTTCTTGTCGATGCTCCTTCAGCTAATTTTGTAAGTACCTACGTATAATACTTGATAGATTAGATTAAAATGATTTCAAAATCTAAACTTTGACTTTTTTAGGGATATAATCCACTACATTTGGGCTGTCTTGGAGGTCATCTGACAGTGGCAGGTCTACTTCTGAGCAGATCTTCAGAGCTTTTGGAATCTCGAGACAAGAGCGGGAAGACTGGTCTTCATTTGGCCGCTGACCGAGGTCACATGCAATTATGTGAAATACTGCTTGGTCAAGGTGCCGAAATTGATGCTCAAGATAAAGTACATACAAAATTCTAATCTTCAAAATCATTATTAGATAGGTAGGTAGTTATTTTATTACAATTTTTTTCGAATTAAATTTTTTCCAGGAACAATGGACGCCTTTGCATTGTGCTGCAAAAGCAGGTCACCTCGGTGTCATCAGACTCCTAGTAGAGAGTAATGCTTCCCCATTAGCCAAAAATGCCAAGGGAAAAACTCCCATCTATTTTGCTGCGGCCGAGAATCACCTTCAATCGCTCATGTATCTCATGAAGAAAGAACATGACACCTACGATTTACTAGAAGATAATGATGTAAGACATTCTTAAATACAATTTTATTATACCTAATTAACAAATTTTTTGAACAGTTTGTGTTTAATATGACAATTTGTGGAAAAAATTACGGGAACGAGCCAATGGACTTGTTCATTTTGTCTTCACCAGCGCCTGTTGATGTTGCTGCAAAATTATCCGCAATTCTTGAAGTTATTTCCACAAAGGTATTTAAGAATCTTAAAACTTTTAAGATTTATTAAGCTATTAAATTTTAAGTATTAAAGTCTATTTTGTTACATGATTGCATTTTTTTATAGGAAAAAGAGCGAGAAAAGGATCTTCTGAAGGCCAGTGCCTATTGTGAAGCGATGACAGCCGAACTGTTGGCACTAGCATCAGGTGCAGAGTCAGCTGGAAAGGTTCTCCAGGCTGTGGATCGTAAAAATGTCCAGTTCCTCGATGTTCTTATTGAGAACGAGAAGAAGGAAGTGATCGCCCATACAGTGGTCCAGAGATACCTTCAAGAACTGTGGGTTGGGTCCTTGGCCCACTGGGCCAACTGGAAATTGCTTCTTTTGTTTCTCGTTTTTATCATTTGTCCACCTATATGGATCATATTCTCACTTCCTATGGGACACAAATTTTACAAAATCCCAATCATCAAGTTCATGTCCTATTTGACCTCACATATTGTTCTCATGATACTCATTTGTATCACGGCAGTCACACCTATTACACCTGTACTGCCTATAAGGACCAATTTATTTCCTCAATGGTAAGTCAGTTTGTATACAGGGTTATTCAGATCAATAAAAAAAATTATAAAAATCATTAAGTGAAAATAGCACTATATAAGGATAAAATAATTTACAATTTCGATTTCGAGTCGAGCCGATATTTTTGGATTTTTTGTAACCAAATTTTCTTTCTCGACAAAAAATTTACGATTTTTTGTTATATTCTTCAAGATTTTCGAATTGGTTTCAACTTTATGAAGGATCCTTTTGTATTTTTTAATCAAAAATTGAATCCTATGATAGGATTCCTATCCTATTTTATCAAAAATTTCGAAAAAAATAAATCGAAATTTTTGAAAATATAATGTAGATTATACTCGTATGTAGTGTCTAAAAAAATTGACTAGAAATCTATAAATATTTTTTAACACGAGCCTCGTATTTTAGGTATGAGCTAATTTAAATGAGGCTTTAGTTTTATTTTACATATTTTTAATTTTTTTGAATTAGATAGATAGATTTATGAATAACTCTGTATAAAAATGACCTTAAAATATTTTTGGAATTTATAACGACCTTTAACTTTTATGTACCTATATATCATGTAATTCTAAATGGTTGCTTTTAATTATATAGGAATGAATGGATCTTACTCACATGGATTGTAGGGCTTTGTTGGTCCGAAATAACAAATCCATCGGACAAGGGCGGCCTTGGTTGGGTCAAAGTGGCCGTACTGAGCTTTGCCCTGATGGCCATTTCTGTCCATGTTGGTGCCTACATTTACAACCATCGAATCTCCAATGGTCAACTACTTTACTCAAGAAATCAACTATTTGCAGTAGCTGCACTTTTATGTTGCGTTCAAATCCTGGATTTCCTATCATTTCATCAACTATTCGGTCCTTGGGCCATTATTATTGGAAATTTAATGAAAGATTTGGCCAGATTTCTTGCAGTATTAATGATCTTTATGGTTGGGTTTTCATTCGTTGTGTCTTCACTCAATTACCCGACAGAAAAAAGAAACCCAGAAGATTTGGACAGAGAAAGTATCAAAAATCTTTTGACTAATGGAATTTCTGGAGGTATGAATAATTATAGCATCTATTAAGTACCTAGTACCTACCCTAATTGATTGTCATTTTAATTTGTTTTTTAGTGTTGGTGACCCCGATCGATTCTTTCGAGCTCTTATTTTTTGCCCTTTTTGGACTTCAGGGACCTGAAAGTTTTAAAATCGAGCCAGCACAACCAGTCTGGACTATAGTTTTATTCAAAATATTTTTCGGAATTTATCTACTTGTGACTGTTATTGTGCTAATTAACTTACTTATTGCCATGATGTCTGACACTTATCAAAGGATTCAGGCTCAATCGGACATTGAATGGAAATTTGGTCTGGCCAAATTGATTAGGAATATGCACAGGACGACTGCTACAGCCTCACCTATTAATATATTCACAGCTTGGATCATTTGGATTGTTAATAAATGTCATTTCAAAAGAGGTAGGCTCAAAACTTACATAATAATTACATTCTAATTACTTTTTACTACATAAATTGTCACACACTTGAGCACTCTATTCATGTGATTATAACCATATTATTGTAAATCGAAATCTGAGTTTTCAGTGCTGAATTCAATACAGAGACCTGATTAAATACTCAAAGTAACTTATTATTGCAAAATATACATAATATATTGTAGGCACTTAACATGTACATACATACATTTACCTTTGTTTACTATACCTAATACCTACTCCTAAAAAATCGATTAATCAATAAAATACGGATATGCATTTCATTCATTCATATAGCAAAAGATTTTCAAAGATTTTCAAAAATATTTCTTTATACCATTTACATGTGCATTCCGATTTCGAACATATTTTGTAAAAGTGATGATACAGACCGTGCAGATATAGATTCAGAAAGTACCTACTTATTATTTTTCTTACTAACATACCTACTTATGTGAAATAGCAGCTACTATCCATATCCATCTAATTTTACTGATACTTGATCTAACTAAATAATTTTTTTCTAGAACCATTCAATCCCTTGAAATTGGAGATGAAGGGTACAACACGTGGTGGGATGTTCAATTTCAAAACTGGGAAAGGTGGTGGTCCTGGTGGTGGAGGCAGCCAATGGAAAAATATTTTCAAAAAGTCCCAAATTGCACCCAAAGGTAAAGTATCTTATCTAAAATTCAAAGTACCTAATGTAATATCAATTTTTTTTATAGTATCAGATATAATGAGATTAAGTATAGCACAAGGAGCGAGTCCAATGCCTATGACGCCTGTCCATGGCACCCTGTCACAAGTAAGCATCGGGTCAGCCCAGAGGATTGAGAATGTCGTGGATTGGCCATTAATAGCAAGGAAATATCGAGCACTTGTCGGTAAAGAAGAACCAACAATCGAAGAGACTACAAAGGATGATAAGGACAAGAAAGAAGGTCAAGGGTCAACGACCACCCTCAGTTCCTCAAGAATGGGTCAATCACAATATAATGTTTCATAAAAATGTACTTTTTAAATAAGATTTCCATAAAAAATAATAAGTCTTCTAAAATATGATGTATACCAGTACCAGTCTAGTACCCTACCAGATAAATATATAGGATACTTTTTATCTATTCACCTAATTCAGGTCTGAAAACACAGATTTTGACCTCGATTTTGCAAATGATTACATTTAAAATTGAGATTGAAATCTGAGTTTCAGTGCCTGTTTAAGTTATAGACATATACCTTTAAGCTTTATTTAATCAACTTCAACTTAATACAAAAATATATTTATATACATAAACATATATCTGTAGATACCTACTTTTTAAAATAGTTTCTTAAAATTTTTTACATATCATAACGATTAGGTATATAGGCATAGATTATCTTTAACCTATTAATATAAGTACCCTGTACATAATGATCATATATGTGCCAGAGACCTTATTCCTATAGCCTATTTGTTTAATCCAGCTCTGAAAAACCCTTTTACCTCAATTTTACAATTTTGGTAATGATCTAGGAGGCCAAAATCTGGTTTTTTCAAAGTATATACATGAATGACTATTATAGATTTTAATTACCTAACATTGTAATTTACTATTTATTCTACTAGCTAATAATAAAAATATTTTTAAATATATAATATAACATGCCTATTACCTACCTACTAATACAAAAATACTTAGGTATGTACAAAATTTATATGTAAGTGCTTGCTATTGAAAAAAATCTGTAAAATTGTAAATGACTACCGATAGAACATAACGAAAAACCTTTATAATTAAAATTAAGTCTACTAAAATGATAAATTCTATTAGTATTTAGTATTTCCAAACTTTAGAAATTCAAAAGTATAAATGTATAATAATAGTAACAATATTTTTAGCAAGATAATGTAAATTTAAATGTACCTTGTGCTTTTAATTGAGATTTAAAAATTATATTATTACTTCTTACCATTATATGCATTAGATAATAAGTAAGTATCTTTTGTAAAAATACTTAGGTACCTAAAGTACATATTGTATAATCTTTCAAAAGACATTTAAAATGCGTTTTGGCTTTTTATAAAATTTCTTAGTCTAAAGGATAAGTTGTCTATATCTCTAATAAATTAAAATTATCAAATAGGGTTTCTAATTCTAATAAATCTTACTACCATATTCATATTACTAAATATCTACCTACCCAGGTAGTTAACAAAATTATGCATTATATTATGTAATACTCTTTTTTATTATGCATTTACATTTTACATACAATACAAAGATAAAATAACAAATATTGAATTCATTTAGAATTTCTTTATGTATCTACTTATATTATAAAATTTAGTTAAACTATGTATTGAATAAAGATATTTTGTGAAATAAAACCTTTAGATGTATAATTAAAGTTACTACATTTTACTAAACTAAATTGCATTTTGCATAATACAAAAGTCTTCTAGATAGTTAATGAATGATATTTAATAGGGCCTAATGGTAAGACCCCTCTAACCGCCTTTAAAAATTATTTTAAATTCAAAAAACCATTATACTTCACCTGTATACGAGTATTATAGATTAAAGCTAATTTTCTAAAACACATCCCTATTCCCTATAGATAAAAAATGGTATTGGCTTGGCTATTGAGGTAAATTGTTGGTTTTTTGTTAAATAAATAAAATTAATGCTTATTTATTTGTTATTTATGTTATAATATAATTGTCAACTATGAAGACAGGCCAGGGTTTGAATGAACTCTGTCTCTGTGTTGACAAAAAGGGTCTATTCACTATTCTTGGAATTTCTTATACAAAGTAATAGGGTACTAGTACTTACTCTTAGTCTACAGATAGTACTATAAAACTACTATAAAATAAAGCATACCCTAATAAATAAGCATAATAAAAGCAAAATAGCTACTTACCTTTATACAAGTAAGTACAGTGAAATGCAAGCAAGCAATACATAATATACAATATACCCTACATACATAAAAACTAAAAGCAAAAAAGTTCAAAAATAAGTTTCAGTTGGTACAAGGGGCATCTTGACTTTTTCGAGCAAATTACGTCGCCTTTTCCTCTACCCTATAGTTAATACATGAACGGGATTTTGAATTCGATTTTGGCCACCCTTATTTTTCGGCTTGAAACTTGAAAAGTAAATACTTACCTCTACTTCTTATGTACAATAATATGTACTACTTATATATGAATATACACATATACATTAAAAATGCCTGTATTAATGTACATTAAAAGTTCTACCTTTATATTAATCTATAAAATGTTGCTCTTTTTAATAACATTTGTATATGACCTTTTTTGTGTAACTCTGCTCTGTTTCATGATTATTTATTTATTTAATGAAAGAATGAGAATTGAAGATTTAAAATCCAAAAATATTTTACTTATTGCATTTCATTTAAATACATATTATATTATAAAATTAAGCATTAAATTAATAAAGGATAAAGTACTATTGAGACTCATTCATATAGGTGACCCCGACTATTTTAGGTATTTTAGCATTAAATAGCATTTTAGCATTTTAGCATTAGCATTAAAGGTTATTATATTATTGTGGGTTATTATAAATTTATATGAGGTGTGCTTCAAAAAGATATACACTATCAAGGGTCAGAGGTCAAATGGTTGACCTTGACACATTTTGACAATAGAAGCAAAGATTTATCAAAATAAATTCAGTAGCTTTATTTTTAGGCAAAAATTGCGTTTGGCCAAAAAGTGTTGGGTATGTTTGGGTCGGCCATTCTCTTTTTCTAGCCGAGCGTCACTTCTCCCTGAACTTGGTCAATTTCATCGTCAATTTGTGAGATCCTTCTTTAATTTTATTTTGGGCATTTTGAGAACCAGGAGTTGAGGAATCCGACCAATCCGGGGTAATTCTAGGATAACCGTTTAAAGTGACCCCAAAAGTGTCCATAAACCCAAAAATCATTCGACCTCACGATCACCTAGGTCAACACCACCAATTTACCACAAGTCCACAAATCGTAATTTGAAAAAGCCTATTTTATAATTTCACATCTTTATATTACCCGGTCCTCTGCTATATACATATACCTTAGCTTAAGGTAGTGTTATAACCACTACTACATATATTTTTATTATTTACAAGCAATTTACAATTTACTTATAGATGTACTATGTATAGAACACTGTAGGTACTTAATTGTAATTCTTTTGTTTTGGTTTACCTCATAAAAATCGTTATAATTGTATTGTAATTGTATAATGGACCAAAGTTGACCTGACACGAACCCACCACCACCACCACCATCAAACTAACAACATAACTTAATTTTGGTGTTTTACAATTATTTTTCAGTTCTGTAAGCTGTCCTTTGAATTTCATCAACTAGCACGGCACTTGGAGCTTTGGTCACCTTGGATTGACCACCTAAATTTAATTGTGGTGTTATTTAGTAGATTCTGAAGCTGGACGAGTTGGTGAACGTAAGATTGTTTAAATTAATTTAAAAGCTTACTAATAATTTGATGGCATTAAATATTACATTTTTATTATATTAGTAGTTAGTATTAGTATCAGTAGTACAGTAGTTGATGTTAATGTTAATGTTAATGGTAGATTTTTTTTAAGATTTAGATTTAGATGCTAGTGTAACACTAGCATCTAAACCTTTTAAACCTTTGACCTTTTTGTAGATGTTATTCTTATTTTAATTGCCTATAGGATAAAAGTTTTTTTAAATAATTGATTTGGTGTTTTATTAACCCGATTTAAAAGTAGCAAATTACCGATTACCTAATTGATATTTTGATTAGGTTATGAGAATGGATATTAATTGACATTTTTTTATTTATTTTTTATATCATATAAAATTAGCATTAAAATGAGTTAAATGCAATTTATTGTTACATGAGACCTTGATTTATTATGTTGTTAGTATAGTAGTTAGCATTTTGATAGTTGTCAGTTCTTTAATATTATGTTGTGATAATTTAAAAGAAGAATGCGTATATTAGGTATATTTTTTTTAATTCTTTTTTTCTTTTTCTTGTCTATAGACACGAACTGGTGACTGTAAAAGTTTAAAGGATAAAAACACCATCAGCACCAAGATGGTTAGGAATTATAAAAGAAAGACTGAGGATCGATGGACAAAAGAAGATTTACTCGAAGCTCTAATGTCAATTAAGGAGAAAAGTATCAAGATAAATGAAGCATCACGACAATTTGGCATCTCAAGAGCAACACTTTATCGTCAGTATCAAAAATTTATACAAGCTGGTGGGAAATGTGATGTCAGTCAGTTTCGAACGTGTGGTGGAAATCGTAAGTTTTCTTATAAATTGCATTATTAATTGTAAGTAATAGTAATTACAATTAACATAGGTACTTGCTATGTATACTATATTCTAAAAGTAAACAAATGCATTTTTTCTTTAGCTATACTGACAAAAGTTGAAGAAGATGTTCTCGAGAAAACTATACTCGATCTGAGAGGTCAAGGATTCTCTGTTACATCAAGTGACATCAAACGTATCTGTTTCGAGTATTGTGACTCTAATTCAATCCCAAACCAATTTAATACCGAGAAGCGAATGGCAAGTGATGATTGGTATTATGGTTTTCTCAAAAGACATCTTAATGTGAGATCCACTAAATCTGAGAATAGTCATAAAAATTCAGGTAATTATTATTTTGGTCATTAACTAGTTTGTAAATAAAATGCTTATTTTGAGATATTTCAATCTTTCAATAAATTTTAAATGCTATGAAGAATGTATTTCTAATCGAACTCAATGAGCTCTATCGAATGGCATAAAATGTTTTACCATTAAATTCTTAAAGCTTAAATAGATTTTTTATTATCCAATTTCGATCTATTTCTATTTTTTATGTAGAAATGCTAAAGCCAATTAGGTAAATGGTAACCACACTTCAATTTTTTGAGCTCTATGAGTAATGAGCTGCTGAGAATTATTTAGGTTTAGATCTTTATACGGATATAAATTGACAATATATTAAAATATTACAATATATATTTCCTCCTACATTTGTACTTTACATTATGTACTTTTTGTACCTACCTACTATAATATTAGCTTTAAAAACCTAATTTGACAAATATATTGTAGGTGCTGTAACATATATATTATAGAACATGCATGCATGATGAAAATATTTGTAGATTTTGACTTTAAAGCAACATTTTTTTTAATTTTTAGCTGTAGATGGGAAAAAGAGGAAACGGAAGGCAGGCGAGAAACGACAAGCAAAAGTGAGAAGAATGAATAAAAAGATTAAAAATGAAATTGATGACGAAAATTTTGATGGCTATGAACTAGCAGCTGATGTATCTGAAATTTTCAATCAGCACGCTGAAGAAAACGAGAATAGTAATAATAGCAACAATGCAGAGACAGAGGGTTCTGATGAAAATTGTGACGATCTTGGCACTGTTGACACTGTAGACAATGTTGGTCTAAAAGCTGTGGACATGGAAGCTGAAGATAGCGACGAAGGACCACCACTCTTTATTGGTGAGGAGCCTAAAGTAGAAATTGAAAATGAGGAGGAAGAGGACGATGATGATGAAATTCAAATGCCAAGCTTGAAAGCTGAGGTAGATCAAGTATAAAATATATAATTACTACCTACCACCTATCTATATATTATTATTACCTTTATTATACATTCTTTTAATTGACCATTTTAATCGTAACTCGTATTCTTTAAAATACGTATACAGAATACAGTAAAGTATATAAATGAGGTATATTTTAATTTTACAAAATATATAAAGGTTAACTTTAAGTTAGTTAATGTAATAAGTTTAGTTTAGATTATGGACATATTTTTTAATGAGTTTGTAGGGTACTAAATGAACAATTATTGTCTATGACTTTACTGTATTATTTTCAATTTCATTTTTGTTATTAGATTTTTCATATATATTCTATTATGTATATTATATAATATACGTTATTTTGTTTTCCTTTTTTTGTTTATCTTTTTTCAATCTATATGTCTTCATATAACTATAATCTATTTTAAAAAAATATAATTAAATTAAAATAGCTACTACACTTACATAATACAAATTAACATTAAAACTTTTATTCAAATTAAAATGTATTTAAATATACTTGCTATACATAAATTAAAGAATAAAAATATATTCTTTTCGATATTACATATAACCATTGTGAATAGTCAGACAGAAAATGATGCATTATCAATTATCAATATCAAATCAAAGTATAGTTTTTTTGTTGTAGAACTCAACTAGGTATATTTTTATTTTCTCATAATAATAGTATAAAGTAGGTAAGTAATATACAAACAATCAACATAAACTACTGTTTAAGTTTAAAGTTAAAGTACCTATATTTATTGGAGTATAAAGTAGTACATAGATACATAGCATTAGCATAGGTAGGTATTTATTACGCATACTATAAATATAGGGTTATAATTTTAATAAATTTTTATTACAATTAGTTTCATAGTTTAAAGAACGAGAGAGTTTTAAAAAGTAGGTAAGTATTTGTAAATTCATAATAGATATTTTAAGTTTTAAATAATATATGTTACAACAATAGCTAATCAGATATAGGTAGATACTTTTACATACAAGTATTAAGTATATAGTAGATTATGAATTCAATTTCTACAAATGTGTTTGAATTTTCTAGGTTTTAAAAGTTCAGAAAAACTTAGCATTAGTCTATCAGTATTTTCTTAGATTAACAAATAATCGATTTTTTATACCATATTTATGGGCGTTTATTTACTCCAGCAGCTCTTTCAATTTTGCATCTAAATACATGCTTCAAGATTTGATTTATTTAGAACTGAATTAAGAGAATAGGTAGATAGATCTATTACAATAATTGGCTTATAAATATTATAATATACTAATCAATTGTAAATTTAATATATTTTATCCTTAGAAGATAGGAAGGGATATAATATTATAATGAATTGATAACTTTTAAAAGTTTCCAAAAGAAATTGTCTTTGTGGTAGATTGGCTACTACTACTACTATGATGGCCATTTGACATTTTAAGAATTCCACCATTGGGTTTATGATTAGCTGAAGGGTTGTGATGATTTCCTACACCACCACCTCCATTCTCATTTCCAAGGATGATGGTTACTTTTCCATTGCTACTATTTGTAATAGTACTATTAGTGTTAGCAGATCGACCCGTTTGTAAGTTACATCTTGAGAGTGCATCCTCTAATTGTCTTTGTAGGATCACTTCTTTACTTCCACCACCATGGTTATTTCCATTTGTGTCCAGGAAATCTAGTCGGGAGGGCTCTGGACGGGCATAAACTGATGGGTATGTTGAGAGGCGGACTACCTTTTCATTCTAGAAAAAAAATATAAATCGAGTTGTAATAATCAGTATCTGTAGGACTAGGATACCCTTTGGCATTGGCATAGAGCAACACAATACAAATCTATATTATCTTATATTTCTTTCAAGAACCGAACCTTTGTGTCATTTGAGATACTTTTATCAAAACTATAGTTAAGTAGCGTTTACAGCTCAAAGACCTTGATACTTGATATCAAGAACCTTATATATGAAATAGCAAAATCATGTATTTCTTTGCAAAAGATTTTTTATTTGGAATGAGAATATTTTTACTATGTTTGCGATATTGGTTTAAAGATAGTAATTTATCGTTTAGTTGTTTTTTATACCTTTTTAGAGACTTTTGGACTTGCATTTTCTGAGTGGGTAGGACTTGGGCTATTTGAGTAATCCGGCGAAGGACTTTCTGGTCTTTCATGGATACAGTCGTCGATGATGACCGCTTTTGTTTTGAACCCATTGACTTGCTTACCATTTTGCTTAGATACTGGTATTGGTATTGATTTACTAATTTGTGAATTGCTACCATTTTGTTTTTGTAATTGGCTCTGACATGTCGGCTGTTGTAATTGAGGTGGTGGTATAGTTGGGATTGGAATAAATTTCGATTTATTTCCAACTAAAGGCATTGGTTTGGGCAATTCAATCATTTGTTTTTCTAGCTCGAGTTCAACTTCCTCGTACAATGGTCCAGGTGGGAGCTAAGTTGGAGAATTTCAAAAATTAGTCAAAATAATTGCTCAAAATCCATATATTATGTAATAAGTATTTAGAGATACTTTTTGAAAGAGTGATTTTAAAGCATGCAAGAATAAATTAGCAAAGTAGAAGTAGTAGTAGTTTAGGAACTGCAATTGGTTAGTTGAATATCTAAAATGAAATATTAGTTTATACTACCTATATAATAATATAGTTAAAAGTCCGTGCAAAAATTATAAATTTAGAAATAACGACACAAAACATGCTTAAATAAATAAGCTTGCCTTCGGTTCATCTTTCCAACTCGTTTCTCTCGTTGATTTTTGTGCTTTTTTACCCTATGAGATTCATTCATTATAATATGTACAAAAATTAATCCATAACCAAAATTATTTACAAAATTAGTATAAATTAGTTGTGACATTTGTAAAATGTACAATCAAGTCTTATGATAATTTGGTTAAGAGTTAAGGCAAAAAATAATGCTTTAAAAAATCAAAAAAAAAACTGCAAAATTTTCGATTGTGTTACTCAAAACTCAATAGTATACACATAGTTTGAGATTATTTGGTTTTATTTTAGTTGCATTTTGTAATTCCAGTCAGGAAAAGTGCAAAACTTTTGAATTAGTTACCGGTGGGGGTGGTGGTGGAACTCCTGGATTTTTTTTCACAAATTTGTAGACCTCTCTTTCGGTCTCTTTGATTTCTTGATGTTGGCGTTCAATCCGAAGTTGTCTTTGTTTCACTATACCGGCAACTCTTTGCTGGATCATAGCCTGGACAAGTCATTTTTAAACATAAATATAATATCTAGATTTACTGATAACAAGGGAACAGATCATACTATATCCCTGAATCTTGATATGTAAACATAGACATAGCGTAAAAAGATGCATTTTTAATGGAAAACCCAAGAATCAAAAATCTTTTTGTCAATTTATAGATTCTCGGAATACCACTGTTTTTGTCCCGCCTCGAGGTCAGATTCTCATAGGAAATATAAAATATCATAGCGAAATTCGAAATCTTGCAAAATCGCTTTGAGCTAACGGGGCTTCAAATTCCACAATTCTATTTCTTATAAAATTTCTTATGAAATTTCTTATTTTAACTCGCGGTGGGACAAAAAACCTTGGTACATATTTCGAAAACTTGTAAACTTGTAGAAAAAAAGTAATCGTTGTCATATATCAAGGTCCATCAGATTCCAAAGTCTGTTTTATTACTAGATATTTTACCTTTTCATGTTCAACTTCTTTTTGTATTCTTTTGGCACGAAAAGATTCCCTTTCCTACAATAATATAAAAATATCAATTATGTAGGTACTTATAACAATTTTAAGTACATTTTTAAAGCTACCTTTTCAGTTCCATTACGACAAAATTCACCATCTTGATCCTCGTCAGTTGATTGGGCAAACATTTTACGATGTGCCCTTTTGAACTCTTCAATAAGCTTTAAAAAAGTGTAAAAAAAATGAGTATAAAATTTTAAAAACAGTTAGGGTTTATATTTATGTCCTACTTGTTCATGTTGCTGTCGCTTTTCCTCATCGATACCGGAGGATATGAAATTCTTCTTTTGGTCACCCGTCGTAGATCCAGATGAATTGGTTTGCTCATCTTCGGATTTGGTTTGTTGAACACTTTCACGTCTCTGTAATACAATCAAATCAAATTCAGTTTGAAAACTATACTTGTTTTTTAAAAATCGATCTCTGGGAAATCAAGTTACAGCCTCATTTTTTTTTTGAGAAAACAGTTGTCTATACTGAAATCGAGACCTAAATTTGAATTTTCAGAGCTTAAATATTGAAAAGTTGAACATCATACCTCGGATCTTTTCAAAAGTTCCAAGTGCAAAGCTCCAGCCAGCGAATTTGTAGATTCAGACGATGTGGAATTGATCGATGGGGATTTCTTCAGAGTTTTTCTTTTCTCTTCCTAAAATAGTCAAGATTACAAAAAAGTTAATAAAATGAAGCCACTCTTCATTATTGAGGGGTTTTGTATTCAAAATTTTATATGAATTGAATCAAAAAATATCCAAAAATGTCACCTCAAACTTCCTTTTTTCTTCTTCAAGTCTGATAGCCTCTTCAATTAGTTTTTGCTGCTCCTCCTGAAGCTTCTTTCGCTCTTCATAAAGTCTTTCCTCTTCAGATTTAAACTTGGATTTACCATGGTTTTTATTCACCTCTATGATAATGGACTCTTTTTCAGCTCTCTTCCATACCTGCTCAACTTCATCCCATTCAATGTTCTTGTCTAGGACAACATTCTTCTTTCCGCCGGATCTACATAATTGAATTTTAATAAAGTCATCTCTAATTAGCATAAGTATTAGCATTCAATTGGTAAACTATCAAAACCTTAAAATCATAAAATATCTACAGTAAAGTATCGACCTACTAAAGGCTACTAATCCTAAGTAGGTACTTAATATATCGAGGTTTTTTCATTTTAGTTAGAGATGCAGTTTCAATTTAACCGGAAATTTACGTACTGCATATCAAAACTGGAATCGTATAGGACATTATACCTATGCATGCTATGTACTTGATGCAAAAATGTAAATTACTGTTCTTTTTGAACTCTTCATTTGAATTTTTGAATCAATTTTTTTTTAAATTTGTAAACACGTTGCATATACTGATAGGTACATAGTAGCACATACCTACAAAAAATTGGATCAATTTCAGTAGGAATTCAATATTTGATATCAAAGTTTTTTAAATTTTTCCAATTTTTTTTGTAAATAATAAGCAAAACTCAAAACATTGTCCAATTTTAGCTGAAATTCAATATTTGTTATAAAAGTTTTGTAAAAATATTTAGAATGATTGTTGCGAAAATGCAAAATTTTGTCCAATTTTATGAAATTTATTTTAAGATGTGATATATAAGACCTACTAATATAAAAAAAAGTTGAAAAATTCAATAATTTTAAGTTTAAAATGTAAAAACTGACCCTCTCTCATCTGAAGCTTCTTCAGAGACCATTGAAAGTCTTTTGGGTGGACCCTCGTGGTGTTCAACGTGAATTTCAGCAGCTGAATTTGATGAAGATTCACTTCCACCACTCCCATGGGGAAATGCATGAGGATCTCCATTTAGAGAACTGGCTGAACTGTTATATCCTAAAAATTAAAATTAAATTCTAATTTATAACACTTTGTATTGTATAGTCTGTTCACATATGGTAAATTAGCTCGAAAAAACCAGAACTTGGTTATCAATTTATGTTACTGGTAGTAAATAAAATGCATAATAAAGTATCTACATAAATTCAGGCCAAAATCGGAATTTTCAAATCTAAATCTAAATAGATACTAATAATAAATCAGTAGAAAATAGCAAAAAATTAGTTAATCTAAAAGAATTTAAGGACAAAATGGAATCACAAGTGTGCTCTTTTCTCGTAGTATGTCACATTTCTTCTATTATCAGGATTTTAATGTAAAATAATTTTGGCATCAATTTACCTTTTTCGATTCAGATTACCCTGGGTCATGAATTGAACCCTTAATTTGGTTAAATGATCAAAAATTTCTTAAAAAATTATGGATTGTAAATCAAAAAAATGATTTAGTTGCCTCTTTTCTCACACATGATATCAAAATTTTAATTAATTTTAGTCATTTTTTTTCTTACCGCTCGATTCACCCGGAAAGAGATCAGAAGCAGCTCCCTTGAGAACTTGAAGTGTAAGATTTTTGCTCGATTTCAGATAATAAACAGCCTACGAAAAATTATATTTTTATTAAATTACAGTATAAATTAGTAACTTGAATTTCAACAAATTTTGATTTTATAAGCATTACAATTTTTTTTTTGGCAAACTTGTAAATTGCAAAGCTGTATTTATGTAGTGAGGTCTAGTGTTTTTGATTATATACTTTTTATCCTATTTATTCTAAGGGTCATCTATTTATTAGAGATAAGTGCAAGCATTAGACCATCAGAATTATAGTTTCAGAATCTGATCTTGATATTCGATATAGCAATTGTATAGTACAATAGTAATACATAATTGCAATTTTGAAAATCAGTCTTGAAAAAGCCGGAAGCTTAATTTCTACTCATCACTTCATGGAGATGTAAACATTGCAAAATCTGATTAAAGGTCTTGTTATAATTTTATATTTATACATGTCTGTATATGTATACTAGTATGAACTACAATACAAAACAGAGTGTATCTTGAAAAAAAATTGTTTTTGATGGTCTTGACCATCGCGAAAAAGCCTTCAGTTCAAGCTCAATAATCAAAACTTGTTAAAATCAAACTCATCGAGCTTCAAAAAAAATAATAAACCCATAGAATTTCATTAAAAGTCTCGCAATATCTTGAAAATATTTGCAAAAAGCCTCTAGTTTTTATTGTATAAGTTTGTAATTTTTGTGATATTTTTGAACTTACCTCAGCAAAAGGGATGTTTATGAAAGAATGGCCATTACAATGTAGAATTTGATCTCCAGGCCTTAGACCTGCTTCCCTTGCCACACCATTCGATTTGGTTGATTGTACGAAAATTCCAGGTCTCTCTGGTGGTCCTTTGCAGATGCTAAAGATATTTAAGTTTCATATCAATAATTATACATATTACCGGTTACAGGTTTATCTATATAGTTTTTAAAATAAGAATCTAAAATCTTCAAATTTTCAAATTTTCAAATCTAAAAAGGCTCTAAGACTCACAATTAGTATTTAGGCGAAAATTAAACACTACTTTCCTACATTAAAAATGATTTTTGATCAAAATTTTTAGTTCCTACTTAAGAATACCTCTCACCTCTCACCTAAAGATTTTGAATTTCAAAAAATTTTAATTGATCTTTTATGCTTGTACAGTGACAAAAGGAGGAAATAGTCCAAAGACCCCTTTTCTCACAACCTATCACATTCAAATCAATAATTTGAACTAAATTTTTGAATCAAAAAGAGAAAGATAAAATCACTGCGGGATCTTTTTTGATAATATCGCAGATACTTGTTTATTATTTTAATATAATCTGTAGTAGGGTACCTACAACATACATAGAACCTAATGCTAATATATGTATGTATATAAAAATTAGTTTTTCGCACATCAAGTTTATAAAAAAATAAAAGCCATCTCTTTATCTACTTCAAACTTCAACTAGTAATAGTAAGGTAAGTTGTACAACAAAAGATGATAAATTTAAATATGTCTATCTATGTACTTTACCATAATTGCAAAATTTCATTGCAATTTTTTATATCTTTTCAAAGTCTCGTTCAACATTCTATAGATTTAGATGATTTGAAATTTAAAATTTAAAATTGCTATCATATATAACACTCATGTACTAGTGCTAGTATCAGTACAAGTATTTTATACCATTAAATCTAACCTTATTTCAAATCCAACTATAATATCATCAATTTACTTGACAATACTTAACCCAAATAAATTTTAAAAAATGATTCACTAATCTCAAATTACAAATTAAGTAGGTACAATATATCACTTATTCTATTCTGTATATTAAAATGATAGGAGAAATTCACAAAATCAAACTATTATAATTGATCAAACTCTTTGCACCAATTTTAGGCAATTATATCGGTAGATCATTTTACAACTTGACATTATGACACCCTGACCAGGTGACAGGGTTCAACTTTATAATCTCAAATTTTCTCCTTTCTCTGGGCTTAAATTACAGATTAAAATAAAGAGATTGGGCCAAAACCTACATGTAATTGTAATGATACTTAATTTATGTAAAAACTTTTTCAAAAGTTGATAATTACAAATTTTGTGAATGAAAAGGACTTTTTAAATTTGAAAGAAAGGAATCTTCTTATCAAATATAATGAATTTAATTGCTCTAGAATTAAAAAATTAAACCTCATTTGTCTGCTATAATAAAAAATTACAACCTACCTACTGCCTTATTAAAGTTGATCTATAGTACACTAAACTATATGCGTGTGTAATGTAATATGAATTAAAATTAAGCAAGATTTATGTAGGTACTCGTATATTACATGATGAAATTTTTAATGTCCCACTACTGCCATACTCAAACATCTGTATATCAGTTTTGATGGTACTCGTAGGTACTTTTCTCATCTCTGTTTTTTATATTGTAATCTTATTTTGACAAGTAGGTACCTAATACAATCATAAAATCAAAAATCTTTATTTATTTTTTTCTTTTTTTAGTCATTTTTGTCGAACTGATAGCTTTTGCTGTCTCTTACCGATATAAGCGAGGAAAAAATTAGGGTTTCTAAATATTTTTAAAATCCTTATACATAACTTATAGTACCCTACCCTACAGTTTAAAGATTAGGTATAAATGCAAGTTTAGTATTTTTTGTAGAATCGATACCAAAATCTCGCTTTTCAGAGCTGATTTAAAGACTTTTATTATGAGTATCAGGAAAAAAGTTCCAGGTTTTTCTTATACTAATAGAACATCTTATGCAGAATATTTTAGGAAAAAATCCTACTTTGGTACTTTGGTCTTTATTAGAAATTTCATTGTAATTGTAGGTTAACTATCGATATGATTAGACTTGGACTTTGAAATCCATGTGTAATTTTTTGACCAAATTATATTTTTATTATTTTGAAGAAATATGTGTATCCTTTTTAGATCCAAATTTTAGTTATCTAGTTATTCTATTTATGGTATTAAGTGACCTTTTAACTTTTAACTTTTAAAACGTACCAACAACCAAGTCCAGATTGTCCACTTGTATTAATATATATTTTGGCCTCTCCACCTCCGCCCGTGTGATCATTTCTCGAGTCTGATTGTTGTGACGAAGTGTCAGACATACGAGAGATAAGGGGTAGATGATGATGATTATGATGGTGTCCAGATTCGCCAGGTGGTGGTGGTGGAAGTGGAGGTTCTTCCACCAGTTTCCATGTTAATGGGTCACCTAGTTTTCTACAAAAAAAAGCAATCAAATCATCAAAGTCACACAATATCGATGAAACTACAAAAGTATATCACACTTTCAAGTCAATTTTGACAAATTGGTCGATGCCAAAAATCAAAAATGGCAAAAAATGATGATTCGTTTCCCCAATTTATTTTATTACTTACAAATACATACATATAGGATATAAGAATGGGGAAATAGATAACTAAAAACTTTAACTTACTCTTTTACAGGTAACATCCCCACACCTGAGATAAATAATAATAAAGAAAAAAAAGCATTAGTACATTTGAAATAGTAATACATACATACATATGAATGTATGTATTTGAAAAAATGTATCCAATATCATCAAGAGATAACAATACTCAATCAAGGAATTGGGAATTTTAAGAGTTTTTGAGGTGGTCTGTCTGTCGTACAACAATTGACTATCCGTGATTCATTATTTGAGCTATTGATCATTTTTTTACATTTTTATACTTGTATATTTCAGATGATTTCAGATCTTTCTGATATCACATAAGTATGTATGTACCCTACTTGTACTTATATATAAATACATAGATATGTATCTAATAGGTACATGCAAATGTGCAAATATTTTGTATTATTGTATTATTGTTTGAATACATATTTAAATTTCTACTATTCTCGAAATTGTAAAAGTTTTTTTTTCAAAAATCGACATTTCTATACCCTACTTGTACTTGTAATTGTAATTTGTCGAATGAAATCTTTGTCAAAATTCAAAAAGTCAAAATAAAATTTTTTTACAAACCTTTAAATAGGATTTTTCTAATCAGATTTGGTCAAAAGTACCATGGTCAAAATTAAGGATTAAGGATTAAGGAATGAATAGATTACAGAAATTTTTCTGTCTACATAGAGTTCTGACATATTTTATTGATTTACAGTAGTATAGAGTAGTACATATAAGGAAATGTGAAAAAAGATTAAAAATGTTGAAATAGTCAAAAATTAGGTTTTTTGACATTTTTCCTTTTGATCAAGTATCAGGTAATTCTATAAGGCTGCATTTTGTCTATATTTTGAAAATGGACGTGACTCGTAAGATAATCTACAAAATAGCAAATTCTTTCTTTCTAAAAAAAATCCTTTTTTTGCTTGTACATGTGTAAAACCTAAAATGTGCCAAAGTATGAGAAAAGGGGTCTATTGGCTATTTCATATACATATTGATAGCTTGCTTTATTCCATATCTTTCCTTGAAAATTTCAAATCTTAGGTCATTTGAACGATTCTCAAATTCTCAAATCTTGGCCAATTTCGATTTAATCTGTATCATATAGTACCTACTTATACCTGTAAGACAAACATGAATTATTTAAAAACTCAGGGTAGAATCAGCTATTATCCATAAGACCCCTTTTATAACTAATCATGACTCGAATATTTGTACTTTTTAATCCTTATGATTAAGACAAGAGCTTTAAAAATATAATTTATAGTGTAAGCAGTGGTTTACAATTTTACAAGAATTTCTCAAAACTTTGAAAAACACTTTCTCATTGATCATATACCTACATATACCTACATATACATAGGTACATATTGATATATACATACTTAGGTAGGTAAGTAGTACTTACAAGTGCAGGTACTTAAAAAACTTAAACCTTTACCTTTTTAGAAATAATTGTAATCTTGTACACCTAGTAAGTAAGTAAGTAAGTACTTACTGGTACAATGTGCAATATCGGATGCAATAATAATGTCATCATGTAAATCTCTTTTTTATACTCAAATTGTACAAGTTCCTACATATATTATTATTATATATTGAGATATAAGGTAGCTAAGCATGTATGTGCCGACATTTGTTCGTGTTCATCTTATGTCTAATTTTTTTTAAAGGATTAATTCTAAACTTCCTACCAAATAAGCTGTATCTTATACCATACTAGTAGACAGATCGTGGCCAGAATTTCCTCTAATTAAACTTATCTACTCAAATACTCATGTGTCCTACTACGACTACAAGATACATATACCTGTATAAAATAACACTATTTTACAAATGGAAAGGCTTAAATCATCTCTACAGACCTTATTTCATTAGCTCGTAGAGCACATATGAAAAAAAATCTTTGTAAATTGGTTTAAATTCTCAAAATTTTCAAATTTTTGCAAAAAATTCGGAACATTCGATGCGAAATCATCATGATTTGATTTTTTTTGCAAAAATTTGAAAATTTTGAGAATGCCAAACAACATAATAGAATTAGAATCCAAAAGATTTTGGAATAGTGAGCTTTTTTATGAAATAACATACAATTTTATACTGATAATCGGATTTCAATAAAAATTTTGAGAAAATTTTCATTCGACCAGATAACGTATGTATGTATATATGATCTTTCTTCTAAGAAATATAAAAATATTTGCACAAAATTGCCTAAATCAGCTCGAATTATCATAATTTTTCGAATTTTTTAAAAAAATTACAAAATTTTAGCTCTGAAAACAGAATAGTTCCTTAATACAGTGTAAGTTTTTATAAAAAGGCAATAATTCTATAAAATATTTTCTAAGGTACTGCAAATTAAACCTATATTTTAATTTTTATACTAAATGGGCTATTCTGATGTTTTTGCACTTTTATTCAATTTTTGAAATATCACCTACTACGGATTCTAATACTAATCTTAAGCTACTATAAAGTGCTCTACAGAATCTCAGCAGGGTTTTAAAATAAAATACTTTTATCAAGTTCATGAAAGCCTATTAAAATTAAAGTGTTTATTTGCTTAAAATCTCCATTTAAGTCCTGCATATAATAGCATTTATTTTAGGTAAGCCATTTTAAATGCATTATTGTGAGACCTTATCATCATTATCCTTAGTACTTATTTGAAGGACTCAAATTTTCTCAAATGTTTTTTGATCTCAAATTTCTAAATTTTACTAGTCTAATATCTGTATGTAGTATAAAATCATAAATGTACATAAATAATATTTATTATTTGTATTAGTAGATACATACTATACTGTAGTACTAGGTATATAATATGTAGGTATAATGTTTATTTTTATGTGCACTTAATAAGCTCAAATTTCTCTAGACCTAATTTACAACAAGCAAAGTACATAAGGCTAATTAATCCAATTTATAATTGGATTTCTTAATTTTAAACCTTAGTTATTATACTACTGATACAAGTACAAGTAAAAGTACTTGTATAATATGGATATGTATTTGTAAATAAATATAAAAAAATGGTAAAAATTACAAGTAAATGTAAAGCTCATTGAAATCGAAATCGAAATTTTAGATTCGCCCATTAACTTTCGGGTTTAAGTTGAAACTTTTTAAATTACTCTCAAATGTATTCTGTAAAATGTAAAGGTTGAATTGAAGTCAAAGTTTTTTAAAATATTTTTTTTTTGGTTCTCATGAAAGAAATTTGATTTTGCACAAACCCAACTACACTAATGGGATTAGTACTGTGACTATTATTATGATGCTACAAATATTATATAAAAGATGAATCATATTTTTGACTCTTCTTTTAATGTAGCATAGCAAAATGAATACTGATAACAAGGACAAAATGTCCAAAAAAAAGATGCCTAAAAACAATTAAAATATAAATAAAGCTTTAAAATATTAAAGACCTGATTAATATGTGGATATAGGTTTTTTAAAAATAAATTCCACCAAATTCATCCTACTTTATCAGTACAAATCTATGGATTTATTTAAAATAATTTACTTTAATACAAACATACGAAACTGAAATCCAAAAATTTGTTTTCTGATGGTGAGATATCTCTCATTTTTGCCTTTATTTACATTAATGTAAAAGATTTCAAATCCAAAATAAAAATCAGTTTTTGTGATTTTTTAAAAGAATATTTTGACATGTTTGTATTTGATTAAATAATCATATGCATAGAATGTATATTGAAATATTGTTTATCCTTATTAGTGTTAGTTTAGATTTAGATTTGCTATACGTTGAGATAGGAAGGAACAAATATTTTATTTCACCAAAAAGTACAACCATCATTTACTCTTTGAATGCATTGCTCTGTTAATGTTAGTCAAAATAATAAGTCGAGTAGATCAGGTTGACGACCTTGCCTCTGTAAAAAAAATCATACAAACCATGGTTATTCTCTCTACTACTATAAACTACGAGTATATGAGAATTCAAAAATTAATTTGAGAGTTAAAACTCGCATATCCGCACTTCCACCTCTCATTTCGAATATACCTAATACCTACCTACTTTGGTATTTTTAAAACTAACTACATACATACTTACATATATAGGTATTACATATAGACACAGAAGCACTATCTGTAGATACAGATTACATGAAGTACTTTAGTATCTATTTACTAGTATTATTGAAGTAGTATCTACTACTCTAGTAGGTAAGTATAGTATAAAACAGATTTTAAAAGTACATTTTATAACTAGAGTTCTATATTATCGACTAGGATTTAATTAACTACTCTTTACTTAATTATTAATTGTGCAAGTAAAGTGACGAATACAATGTTTAATATTGCGATGTAAAGGGCCAAACTCGCACAACTAGACTCTATAAGGGTCCTTCATGCCGATTTTGGTTAAAAATCATCAAATATTTTTCGAGTAATCTTCTGTAAAGATAGCTAAAACAGAGAGTAAGTTCCAGCAAAATTGAATAAAATGAGCTTACTTCGCTCGTATATTAACATTTTAAGCTTTTAAAATTCTTTAAAATTCTTTAAATATTACAAGTGTGGAAAGATGTTGAGGAACTACTACAGTAGGAAAAAAATTGCTTAAAAATCTTATCTAAATCTTATGAGGATATGTATGAAATACTCAAGTACTTAATCATTTTTGCCTTATGGTATAAACCATTAGGTATCCCATTTACAAAGATTGTACAAATTCATATCAAAAAAAATGTAACATGTGCACCCAAACACTACTTTTTTTTTTTTACATTGCGTACATACACAGTGCAATTTGGCTATAACGGTAAGTATTTTGTATCATAAAGTACCTACAGAAGACTAATAATAATATTATTATTCTTTTGGTCTTGGCCCTGAATTCTTAAAGAAAAAAAAATGAATGATGATGTTGATGGGAAACTTGTAGGTGCAACAAGTGGGTGATATTTCTCAATTTATCTTGAGACAGAGATGGTTATTTTTTTCATAAGATAATTATAGGTAAGACTAATCGAATCACATTCTCAAGATAAAAAAAATTAAATAGCTATTTATTACTAGTAGGTATCTGTACTTATTACATATAGATATATTACAAATTATAGAGGTATTTTTTCTATTTTTATATTTTGACCACCTGCTTACATTTCTCAATTCACATATTCACATAATGAAAGGAATTTGTTCAAAAATGTTTTTAAATATTTTACTTAATAATACGAGTATAGATACAAGATTTACTTAACTATTTTGAATGCAATTGTAAATGATTGTACCGACTGGTCAAAAACCAATGGAAAAATAAATACCAACTGGTCCAAATTATGCTACTAGAATTAACCCAAAATATACATTTTGGATTACATTTTACACTATTTTTTAAATTTTTTTTTACAGCTTTTGGAATAAAATATATATTCTAGAAGCCAAAAAATATTAGTATTGGATATTTTTACGGGGTTCTAGGTTGTTTAGTAGCTAAAAAATATTATAATTTGGGCTAATTATTGAATCATTTATAATTTGGGCCAGTCGGTATGGTATTATTCGTAGATATTTACTTCATTTTCTCCGTCTGGAAACTTGATAGGTACTCTTAAAATTGCTTTAAAACCCTTTGAAATTGAGCTATCCAAATGGCAAAAATCTTTCTTTTTTTTTAAATTTTTTAATACGGTTGAATTTTGATTGAATTTTGAATTTTGAGATATTTTTGAATTATCAAGTTTTTGGTCAATTGATCAAGTGACCAAAGGCATCAATTTGCTTTTTATCTGTATGTTGTGTCCTATATGGATTTGAACTAATTTTTCAGTTTTTAAAAAATGGATTTGCATTAAATCTTCAATCCTGGCTCAACTCAAGAGTAACGAACAAAGATCTCACAAAAAAATCCTCAAGTTCCTCAAGTTTAGAAGAATTTCTTGATTTAATTCAGCTCGTAAGTTTTTTTACTTTAAACTTCAACTAAGGAAATAATTCTAAATGGTCAGGCTTAAGTACAAGTACTAAATGTACTACACATAGAAGTATGTAGTAGTACTTGCATATAGTAAAAACATGTAGGTATGTAAGGTATTAGATTTAAGGATTTCAAATTTACTAAAAATTTTAACATCATTAGTCCATGACGGCCACTTTTTCATTACTTTTTCAAAAATCACATTTCTCAAATGCCTTACCTTAAATGTTTTTACACTTTAACATCTCACAATAAAAAATACATTGATATTTTAAAGTGTCAAGTCCATGAAATTGGATTCCTTATTAAAAAAAATATGTAACAAAAATGCAATCAAATATTTACACATATAAATAATATGGTTATTAAAGTTTACAAATGGTCAATTACAATTTCCATTGACATTTGTTCCTTGTAAAAAAAATTGTGATTGTATGTCAAAGTTCAAACCAGAGTCATATTTAGGGTTCATTTCAAATTATGATTCTGATGTAATTCACACCTGTCTTTTTTACAAGTTCCCAATTCCTAGATATATATAATATCTGTAATTCTGTATTGGTAATTTTGTGGTAAATTTCAAATTTGAGAACCAGGAAGCCTCATTTGAACTCGACTGACTTTTATTTAAATGATCATTTTTACCTCGAACTTTGAGGTGAAGACTTGTCCGAGTTTTCATCAGGGAAAGACACTCATGGTGAACTGCGGCTGAAACGGGATATCCATTTACTCGTAGGATTTGATCACCGATCTGCAAAAAAAATTACAAAAATTATAAAAAGTTATGCATTTTTAATAGAAAAAATGCATTCATAAGATAAGCATTTATATATTGTCATTTTTATATCTCATATGTGGTCAAAAAAAGTACCCATAAATGTTAATCTGGGGCATTTTACACTAATTATGATCAGCAAAATACAAGTATAGAAAGACCCTTATACCTCTATATTATATTACAATTCAAGTTAATTGTATTGAGTATGTAGAAACTAATAAACCTGAGAAATCCTCAATTTTTTTTTTCAAAATTAGCTCAACCAAAACCAAGTTATTCTAGATTTCTAGAAATTTAAAATTTTTGAATATGAGCAATATTAGAAGTAGGTAGTAGGTACTTGTCTGAAACCAAACCCTTAATTAAGTCCTAGCTTAAAATAAACATCACATTTAAAAATGTGTTTAGCCTAATGATGTCATATAGCGGTTCTTTTCTCATATGATTCAATAATTAATACTCACTCATTAGTCTACATTTATACACTAACCTAACTAGTGACTATGTAGTACTATATAGTATCTATACTGCCAAAAATGGAACCTATTTTACTCTACTCCGTATAAATGTACAATATTTACTAATTTTTTGTCCAATTACCTCTAAATCAGACCAGATACTACATACATATATGTACTTATGTATGCTATACATTTTATACATGCTTTTATTTAAAATATTTAAACCACGAATTTAGCCTGTAAGCCTGTCTAGTATTTGTGGCCAAATCAAATGTAAATTAGTTCTACGAGGTCAAGTAGACAAACTACAGGTTGAATTAAAAATTTAAATTCTCAACTATATCGTATAATATGCATATTTATATAGGTCAACCATCCTCGTTAGAAAAACCCAAATTTTCCTAAATATGTATCGATAATTTAAGCCACAAATACATAGAATATGAATATTTCTGTTTTTAAAATACTAATACCAGATATCTTGAATTTTTTATGAGTCATTTTTTGATTACTTCTACTACAAGTAGGCAGGTAGGGTACTAAAAAAACTTTTAAAAAATTGAACAATTTGCCATATTATGTAAATGACTTATGCAATCCTTGGCTTCAAAAACTCATAAACCTCAATAATTTAAATATACCTTAGTCTACAGATTCAATTACCCATCTAAATAGGCTTTGAAAGAAGAACTAGAGTTAATTATTTTGAGATTTTCGGTCATTTGAGCAAAATTCCAGTTCATCAAACTTTTGCTAATAGTTTTTACTAAAAATATTAAGACCATTTAAGATTAGATCAAAATTTGAACTGATTTAAACTCATTTTGTAGGTCTTACCAGGTAAATTGGTTTAGGGATTTTAGAGTAAGTTCTGATATCGTTATCCGAGATTGTAAAAAAATAAATAAAATTTTAGAATAAAATTGGCTATAGATATAGAAAGTGACCTAAAAGATCACTTTAAATTGTAATCTCTGATTTAAAAGTATGTAATTTGATTCCGATCTTTAATATCCCAAAGCCAATTTACTTGGTCAGTATCAGTAACCTGAAGATATATACCTATATGGTACTGACAGAATTCCAAAAATCAAATAACTTTGACACTCTTGGATTATAGAATTTTATTTCAAATGTACCTAGGCTAGGTACATTTTTATGGGATTATAGAACCTATTTAAGTTGCTAATAATAATGAGGATTTTTTCTCCTTTTTAAGAGTTAAAAACCTAATTTATGTTTTTTCATACATCTCAAAGACATTTGTGAGTAATTGTGATGATTGCCTTAAACACTAGTCAGACACACACACATAGAAATCCCTATTGAGCCTCATACTTACTGATGGTTTTAACTCAACGGAAATGGGCCTACAATAATATTTTAAAATTTTAAATGTAATTTATTTCATATGTTCTGCCTGCTGGTTCATTCACTTTTCGCACTTTTTTTTGTGCTCATTTTTTACGAGATAGATCCTTGTCCTTAATTTACCGCTTTTGAGTCTATATCAGTTGTACGAGTATGTATGTACCTTACCTTACAAAATTTTGTTCATTCATCAGGGTGTAAAATCGTAAAATTGTATAAAATCTTTTAAAAAAAACTAAATAAATCAGCCTTACTGGATTTTTAGTAGTACATACTAGGGCTAATAATATACCTAATAGCATTAAAAAATAATATTTTGATTATTGGTTACAATTTTGGCTATTTTATGTAAGGCATGCCTATCGTATAGAGCTCTTAAATCCCTAGGTGCAAAGTATATACGAAGTAGTTAACCTTAAGTCCCGTTTTCTCCTACTCTATCACATTGAGCAATGAACAATAATGCATTGGTTTGGTAATCAAAAATACCCAGCTTAATCATATATTAAAGGTATTTTAAATATTCTCAAATATTTGAATATTTGAAAGAAAAAGGACAAATAATATTATTACTCATATATATTTACCTAAGTACAATCACCTACTACAAAATATAAATGTACCTTGGTATACAAACGTATGTAAATATTTGTAGAATTAATTTTTTGAAATCTAGCTTGAAGAATCAGATTAGGTATAGATAGATACCTATTAGTAGAACATGGTAGTATATTAGTAGATAGATTATAGCTCTAGGATTTGAAATTCCAAAATCAAATATCAGTAAAATAACATAAAATTTGCATTTAAGAGTAGTAGTAATTAGTAATTAGGATATTTGTATTGGGCAATGAATAATAGATTAATCTTCATTATATGCTTTACATCAAATGTAGGTATACCTTCTAAGATTTGTATACCTTACTCAAAAGTAAATTAACTTTGTAGGTACAATTATTTGTAATTGAATAAATTTAAAAAATATTCAATTACCTAACACCACTACTATCTAACTAAATAATAGATTGTACTATCAGGAGTATAGTACAATTACAAGTAAATAAGTGTAGTCAAAGCCTCTTGTACATTTTCAAAAATATCTGTATTACTTCAAGTGCAAGTACGAGTTATTTGGACTCTAAACCTCCTGTACTGTAGGTATATACTTGAGATTTTTTGACCAAAATTTGAAAATTCTTACAATTTACCAATTTAGTAATAAGGAAATTTTGTAAAATCTGAAGTTTTTGTCAGAAATTCTATTTAGAAAATAGTAATAGGTATGCTATTTAATTCGATGGCTAGATTAAAAATTGAGATTTTTGATAATATTTGTAATTTGACAGAGTGTTCAAAAGCACTTACTACAACTACTATTACTATTTACTAGATCTACATAGGCTTGTTGACCCAGTCAAAGTCGAAAGCCGCAAAAAAATATCTCATGTCTCAAGAAGGCAGAAGAAATAATGGACCATACATACGATCTCGTTTTTTTTATTATACTTAGGGTATGTACATAAAGTATGTAATTTGGCTTTTAAAACATTTAAACAATTTCTTATCTCGACCTGTACCACTACCATTAACATTTGATAGGCAAGTAAATGTAATTTGTAGATGTCTTGAAAAATTTCATAAATTGCTCAAGACTCAGATACTCTAAATTTCTTCCTAATTCAATATACAGTGTGTATGATTTCTACCAAGTGTATCTTAGGTAGAAATTCTCAATTTCAAAATCAAAAGTCAACTTATACTTTTGAAACCTATTATGTTTAGGTCAATTTTAAATTAGAGAATCCTATCAATTTTGATACATTTAGGTAGTGAATTCCTTTCGAAATTCCAATTTATTGAAAGTTAATAGTATTTACTTACATACAATCATTATACGTAAGTACATTGTTATAAGTATAAGTTATAAGGATAGTTATAAAAATGTCGATCAGATCAAAAAGTCCAAAATATTTAAGGTACTACAATTTTTTGAGAGAAATTTCAATAAAATCTAGATAGAATAGAGTATATGTGAAATTGGATTATTTATTGTACTAAAATATACCTACATAGGTATTGTAAGAACAATAATAAGGATAGCAATTTATAAAAATTTTAAAGTCTAATCTTAATGGATATTAGTGATTTGATCATATCACTGTCCTCGAGTTTCTTTTTTTATTTTTACGAGTTAAAATAATGGATTAGAAATTTGCATTTACACATGTATATATGTAGTAGTAGTAGATGCCTATACTAAAAGTACCCTTTAATCTTAAAATATGCAAAATGCGTACCTATGTTTAGAAAATTTATGCAAGTCTTAATTTTAGATACAAAATACATCCTAGAGGTTTGAAACTCGGAGAAATTACCTAATTTATTTTCAAGATCTTTCAAATTTGGGTTAAAATGAAGGTACTACAGTAGTACCAAGAAGACTAATTGTAATTAAAATGTATATATATGTAGTTTAAAAAAGTTTTGGACTCACCTTAAGGCCCTGTCTATGAGCAGATGACCTTTGGTCAACGAATGAGACGAAAATCCCGGTCCCATGTTCATGACCACCACGAACCGAGAAGCCAAATGGATGCTCGGGTGTTGGCCGCTTCAACTTGACCGATCTTATTCGACTGTAACTTTCCATCTTGTCTTGTGATGCTCATCAACCTACAAAAAATACACGAAATAATAAAAAAAAAAGAATAATTAAAACTAAAGAACAAACAGAAACAAATTAGATTAATTCCACATCGAGAATTACACAACAAATCCTTAAACTGATAAACTATTCACCAAATCCTCCTTTATGTAACTGTAACCATTACCTATGAACTAAAAGTAAGGAGTAAGGATACGAAAAGCTCAGAAAAAAATTTCGTACATGTACCCTATATTTAATATTTACTCGTTTCAGTTTATTTACTCTAAAAATGGATTTTTAGCCACAAAGTCGAAGAAAGTGCTACATCGAGTCCAAAATTTGGCATTTCGAGCTAATTATTCTAGAAAAAAGTCTTTTGTACATTTGGCTATTTAGATTAATTAGAATCTAGGCAAATTTACTGAAAATTTCTGACATTTAGGTCATATGAAATCATTTTTAAAGCTTAAATACTGTATAATTCATTTTTAAATTTTTTTTTTGCTAGATTTTAGCATAAAAAAAGGTTATAAAATCCTTAAAGATTCTAGGACGACCCCAAAATTTGGTTTTTAGAGTGATTAAGCTTGTATATTATACTTGGATAACGTTTCTGTCTCTGTCAGACACCCTACTTTAGTAAAAATCTTAGAAATTTCCTGACCTCTAGGTCATTAGAAACTGCTTTTAAATTTAAAAAGAAGGGCCAAAATTCATTTTTTTTTCTAAAAATTTTTAACGGAATTTAAAATAGTCCATAAAATCTTAATCGTAAGTGCCTATAACTATTGGTAGCATTACATATTAATACAAAAATTAGAAACTTTGAAAATATTTTGAACCTAAAAGTTTGGTTTCTTGTTACAATAGGTAAAGTACGTTAGTTCATTCTTGAATCTATATTTTTGATTCATAGATTTACGAGTAGGTATGTACCTAGCATATATTTGATGTACTTTTTGGACTTGAACAAGATCGATATGAATGAGAAGCCGTTTTTTTCAAATTAATTAATAAAATCATTAAATGAAGATTCTTTACTATCGAAATATTATGAGCAATCTTAATCTTGTGTAAATAGCCAATGTAAATGCAATTTAAAATGCAATTGATGATTTTGATGATTTGAATTTTAGAAAAATAACAGGACTTTTTTGTGCAATAGGCTTGTGAGGATAGCAGGGGGTTAATTGGAGCTTTCCAAGCTCTAAATTTCAATTTATTTATTATATTTTATGATCTTTTTAAAGATTTTAGAACCATGGCTGAGTTGAACATCCATGGTTTATTTTTATTTTTACGAGTATTATCTGACATGATTTGTGATTGTAATTCAAAAATCAAGTCAAGAAAATCAGCGAAAGTTCTCCCACTTAAAATAATACAACCTTAGTTATATACCTATTGAGATCTTTTAGAAATAATTTAAATAGCTCTCTGCTGACTCTTTTATTATTGGAATTTAGCGAGAGCACTCATCATCATGTCTTGTCTAATTGACATCAAGTCCATGTAAAGGATTATCGAGAGTTTGCAATTTTAGAATTTAATTAGTATTCTTCATGTAGGTATGTATTTAATAGTGCTATTTTAGAAATTATGTCAAATCAAATTAAATTAAAAGACTAATTATCTTTGCTATTTGATTTGCATTTTAATTTTTTTATGTTCTTTCGAATTGGTCAAATATCGTAAGTACGTGAGATTGCTTTTATTGGTCAAGCAGTCAAGCCCAAATATCATTTAAAAAATGGTAATAAAAATATTTTAATATATTTTCGATTTGACATGAAATGATCGTACCTACATATTATTAATCTTAGAAGGAATAATAAGCTTTTTATTAAAGAGATTTCTAAAGTTTTTTTTTAATTTTCAAAAGTTAGAGCAATCACTTTCAAAAAATTTTTTTTAAATAAATTACAAAATAGGCTAAAATTTTAGTTCTATTTTCTTTTTTGGTATCCTAATAAAGTCAATTTTACAATATACTTATTCTTGTATAATTTAGTTATGTTATAACTAGAGTGTATCTTTACAGCTTAATTTTGGAGATTTTTTTAGTAAAAAATTTCTTAAATTTTTAATAACTAATTCCACTCGAATCTTATAATTCAGTCAAAGTTTTTTTGGATAAAATAGATCTTAATCTTATATCTGTAGTGAATGACAAATGAGATTTTTATAATCCTGCAATGCAATACCCTAAGCATTTAGGCTTAAAATCAAGTAAATTTAGCAATTTTATAAATTTTTTGTTGAAATATGGCTTTATGTATTATAGTCTATAGTTGAGATACCTATGTAGGGTACGGGTACTTTAAATCCTATCCTTAGGTACTATCAGTAGTATATTGGTACATTATAAATTTATGATTTTATAATTATTTTTAGATATTTAGGGTCTATTTAGCCTACGTAATCCCTGAATTCTGATATTGCCTCTAGGTAGTTTTATTAATTCTATCCTAATTTTGTAAATGTCTCAAATTACATAAAATCTACTAGGTATCTCTCAAGTAAGCTTGATCTTCAAAAGTAGACTAAGAAATCCCTATAGAGTTAGTATTGTTAAAAATTTCAATTTAATTAATGTCTTGTTAGCTAAACTAATAAATAGTAATGGTCCTTTCTATTCTAAATTTCAAATTCTGAAGGTACTTACTACAGATACAAATACTAGGCCAATGAGGAATCATGCATCATTTCTCGACACTTGATTTGATTTGCTTGAAATCGACTTTTATTTTCATCGCAATTTGTAAAGCAAACATGAACTTTTGAGAGACTTTTTTTTTTATAAATTTTATGATCTCATTGCATAAAATCAAAGCTCTCTATAAAGAATACCTACTTTTACTCTGAATATCTTTATACTTGTATACATACACAAGTAAATAGATAAACAAAATATGTACTTAAGTATGTATGTATCTAAAAAGATTCAAAATACAAGATTGGATTTGACACTGGTTATTTATCCTTAGTTCCCTTATCTAATTATAAATTGTATAAAAAAATCGGCATTATCATACCTGAATATCTGTTTGTTAAATTGTACTATCGTAGATAGTACAGCGGAAAGGGCTTGGCATTGCATGCACCTTACAATCAATCTTGATTTTTGTTATGTAATAAAATAATGCATTTTTTTATATATTTTACTTGATTTATATAACTATACATTGCGTATAAGTAAAGAAACAAAATATTTTACTATCTAGATGCTCAAATCAAAATCCCATTCATCTACAGGCATTTATAAAGGTATTGCATCAAATCAAAAATATGCAAATTTTGCTCATTTGAATGCATAAATCTATGGACTTTTCTCTAAAATACCAATCAAAAATGACATTTAATGATAAATATATATATTATATAGCAATATATACTTTAGAAATTTATTTTTGACCTGATTTTTTAGCATATTTGGGGATTTTCAGGGAATGCTAACAATAAATATATTTTTATATTTAGATAATTTGGTTTACACTTGTACCTACCTGTGCAAGTGTATTTAAAGGGGATAATAATGTAATTTATTTATTTAAAAACGCCCAAATGCATATGTGATGTGAGATAAAGATTACGTGATAGAATTTTCGAGTTAATTTGAAGATAAATATGTGCATTTTTTGGAATCACGAGATAGTTTAAGGGCTAAATATTACATAAAAATTGAGAAAAAAAAATTGAAAATAAACCTAAAGGATATGAGTTATTACGATCAAATTACCTAATATAGATTTATTGATAGAAAAAATAATCCCTGATATTGTACCTGTATTTCCAAAGTATTTGTATTTTGTACATACTATAGATATATCATTTGCTTCAGAAAATGGTATGTAAGAAAAAATTTAGAATTTTTCATTTGTCCTAAGCCTTCTTGATAATTACAGAATTCTAGGCCGCATTTGAATAGATCTTGAAAAGTTGAAAATTTTTGACCAAAAATAACTAATGATTTACGATTCAAAATTTCGAATTTTGACAATTTTGAGTTCGGATTTCATACGTAAAAATGGCCACAAGACCCCTTGTATAATTTTTATTTTGTATTTTTGCTTAAACCCATTGTACCTGTTACCCTAAACTAGGCATTTTATAGTTTTTAGAGTAAAAATAGAAAGGTACCTCTGTAGTATGTAATACTATTTAGGTTTTTTTGTGCGTGGGGCCAAAATATTGGTACTGTATACTACGATCATAGTTAAGGGGTGTTTTTTAACATTTTTCCACGGAAATGACCCCAGACTAGTTGTACATATGCAGGTACATACAGTATGTGTAGTATATACCCTGTATTATAATGATAGTACCTTACACTGTACTCTTAAAATAAGTATATAGAGGATATAATGTATAAAATAAAATTCAAAAGTTGACACCGGAAGTACGGCTGATGATCATCCAGCAGGCTTCATAGGCAGAGTACAAAAGCCTTAGCTAACTATATATATACAGATAGGACACTAACTTCAAAAATCATTTTTTTTTCTAAATTTTATTTCGACTTGAAACATTGAGCTTATTAAACCCTTTTTACAACTTGAATCCTCTTTAAACCCTATGAAAATCTCTAATAACCAAAATTTCGATCTTACTGATCGAAAATAAAATAGAATCAAAATTCAATCTCATTCAAAATGACTATAGATTTCAGTCATTTCAACATTTTTAGAAAAAATTAAAAAAAAAATTGTCACATATCATACTATACTGGATAGTACTTATAAGTTTCAAGTTGGAAAAATTGCAAAATTTATATTCTGTATTACCAAAGTTCTTAATGGTTGCATTTGTCAGGTAGATTTCTCTCATTTCTACTGACATAGAGGTAAATTAACTAGATACTTGTCCTGCTAGTGAGCACTATATGTAGGGTACATATATGTAGGGTACATATAATGAATATGATCAAATTATATTGTACTACTGTAGTTGATTACACAAAAACAGAGTGAGTCAGGTAGCTTTAAATAAATAATAAATAAAAATAGTTTACTACCTACCTATCTACTACTATGTATTGTACTACTACAGTACAATATTATTGCATTAGAACAAGATGAAATTTTTTAAGGGCTGTCGACATTCGAGTTCGAAATTCGAACTCGAATCGAGAGTGAACAGAAAATGCAATAAAAATAAAATCTTGCCTCTCTTTCCTGTGATCATCACTACTCACTACTATTACTATCATTGTAATAAAAAGAATTATCGTGTCAACCATCGTGAAAGCACTTTAAAAACTTATACTTAACCTTTTCAAATCTGAAATATAAGGGCATATCAAGTTCTTTTTAAACTAAAAAACTCAATTTGTAACTCAAAATTTAATGTAGGTATTAGGTATCTACAGATACCTATGGATATGTTTACCAATATCTATAATGGATGATATAAATTTTATTCAAATTTTGAGGAATTAATTTTAGCATTTTTGATCTAGAGGATTAAAATTTCCGATAGGTCATGGCTCCAGGCAAAATTTTATTTTATTTTTTAATCAATTTATAGCTCAAATCTTAATTTTGTTCTAACTCGACTCGTGATATTTTTACCGAAAAAAAAACACTTTTTCGATGAGTTTCGAGCTAAAATGTATCTAAATATATTTTATAATTTAGTCTATATAATCTAAATGTACGATTATACTACTCCGTAGGTATAATTTCCTCATACAAAAACCAAAAGTTTGAAAAATTTCATTTCATCCATCTCCCTTTGTTCTTTCAATTCCCAAAAAATTCAAATTCTAATCTGACTTTTCTGTACCTACAGATACAGATATATAGAACTACTTCAATGTATTCTACTTACACTTACAACTCTAGTAGTAAGCTTAGTCTATCTGTCAAAAATGAAATTAAATCTGAATAAAATCATGAGATTTACCTACAATAAACAATCAGTACCTACAATACATAGTAGCAGTATATAGTAGTTAGGATAGCTAAGTAGCCTTAATTTCCCTTTTAACATCCCCCTTTATTATCTGAATTGAAAATAAAATCTCTCAATTCACATGCCATACATTTTTACTTTTTACATACATTTTGCCATACATACATATACAGAAATTGCAATATAATTATAATATATAGGTGAACTTAAGCTCAAGACTTAAGATTTATTTAAAAGTACCTACTGAATAAATTGTGCTCTACATTTATAAAAAAGTAAAAAATTTATAAACTTGTAAGTCCTATATGAAAGAAACGAGAGCAAAAAAAGTCCAAAAATCTTGAGAAAAAGGCCAGAAAGTTCTAAATGAACCAAATTATAACTAAGCTATTTTATTTGTATCTGTACGCAAATATAAAGGAAATTATAAATTTTTGCATATTTTCAATTACCTACTACAACTACTATATATCTATAGTATACTGCTAAATGTGCAAAATTTTGCATATTTCGTAATTGAGGTATGTAATATGATATTAAAGTATTAAGTATTACCATTCGAATTCCCATGAATTGTATTTTTTTTAACTTAAAAAAAACTACTTTTTTTAATAAATCTCTATTTTCATTTTTACTTTTTTTTGTAACCATACTCAATGTAGTATTAGTGAAGCTTTATTATGATTAATGATCCTCAAAAACCCAAAGAGAAATTGCAATCAAAATATTTTGCTCATAAAGTAGGTATAATATAATGCCATATAAGTAATACACATTGTATTAGTACCTTAATGGTAATAATAATAATAATAGCTAAGTAATCCATTAGTCATTTTATTATTATTATTTTCCTTGGCACTTGTCTGCTCTGTCTACCTGTTTATTCAAATTTCAAATTAAATTAAAACCCAAATCCAAATCTGATTTGCCGAATAAAAGCATCATTTGAATTGTCAAAATGTGAAATAATTTGCTTGAAAATTACCGTTAGACATTGTTTAAGATTTTTGCTAATAAATAATAAGTATTTGATAGGATTTCTCTGTAAGGTACCTGCCATTAGCCGAAAGAAATACTTATAAAGTATCAGCTTTCAAACTTCAAAAATATTTCAAAATGTTTCAAAAAACTTTTAAAATTCCAGTTAAATTAAGTTAGTTTAAAATATAATTTTAATTGTATTATATGTACTACCTATTTCGAAAAACTTTGAAAATTTTTCAAGGAAATTAGTTGAGAATTAAGGATATAGAAATCAAAATTCATAGGTACTTACCTATCAAAATATCTCAATATTTCAAAAATACAATTGTTTCTAGAAATGCTGAATCTAAAAAACCTCAAAATATCAAAACTTAAGTGACAATTACTTCTACGAGTACAAATTAGCATTGAAATATACAAAAAAATAGAACTAACTCAATTTGTATGTATGGCACATTTCCACCTGCTGATATTTTATTTGAAATCAATTAGGTATCTTTGTTAACCTTTCTTCTGTTTATAATCCCTTAAATTGTAAAATTCAAATGTTTCTAATAAATACACTTTAGTATTCTAAAAAGTTATTTTAAATGGGATTTTTGAAATTTTAAATTTTGAACCTAGCTTGTCCTCATCTAAAAAGCACAAAAGCTTACGCTATAGAGACATTTAACTGTATACTGATTGATATAGAGTAAGTATATGAAATAAAGAATCATATGTGCAAAAAGTGAAGGCATTCACAAGAGTCTCAAGTCATAGAATGAGGATAGTACTGATAGAAACTTACAGATTTAAAAATTTAATTTAATTCACATTCTGCTGGGTTTTTTGTTGTGACTCGTCACTTTTTCCTAAAATGTATCTCAATTCTGAATCTAAACTAAATAAATATGTATATTTATGAGTCTAACCTTACTACTACTCTGTTATGTGCATATAAATATACATTATATACTACCTACTTAAATACTTGCAAAATGAGAATGTAAAGTTGACTGAATAGCATTATAATATGGTACTTTGGTATAGGTTTTCTATGTAATGTTAAGTACTTGGCTCAAAATGGATGAAATTGTCAAGATTTGAATATTTTGAAAAGACTCGATCGGTTTTGCTCCAGTTATTCACTTAGCCTGTGATACAATAGCAATGAATAATAAAATACTTTTTTTTTTGGTTTTTTTGGTAAGAAAAATTTGGATCCGGTGTACTTTTACTTTTCTCTTAAAAAAAACCTTTTTTGTCAAAAAAAACGAGCATACTACTAGATTCACTGTCATTTTACTCAAAAAATCAAAGACAAATTTAAAATTGTATAAGTTTAAAAATCATAATTTGCAGACAATATTTCAAATCCTAAAATAATAAGGCTCCGATTTAAACTGTCCCCCTTTTTGGCTCTTTTTGACCCCCAAATCGACACTCTTTTTAACCTCTGTATCACTTTGACCCCAAATCTAACCTAATATAACCTAGTCTAACCTTACCTAGCCTAACATAACCTGATCTAACCTGAACCAACCTAAACTAACCAAACTTAACCACGATTTGGGGTTCAAAAAGAGCCAAAAAGGGGGACAGTTTAATCTTAAGTCAAATAATAATAGTCGATCAAAAATCAGAAAGTTATTTAGCTTACCCAAATGAGAATATTTTAGATAATTTTTTAAATATTTTTGAATTTATGACTTTGATTTGATAGTTATATGATGTAATATAAGCCCCTATGAAAAATTCTAAATTTCATTCGCATTATGGAATGAATTTTAAACAAAATCAAATTTTTGCTAATTTCGATTTTGACTATATTGCCTATAATTTTTTTGCAAATTTTGAAAACTGTACAAGATCTAATTGAAAAATATCACTTGTCATTGTATCTTACACAAAAAAGAAAAGATTTCGAATTAGAAAAAGATGAGTTGAAAAAATCCTACACCTGTACTTCATACGAGTACTAGTACTAGTACTATACTGTAGTACCAGTGTCAGTATATGTACATTTTACAATGAGATGCTTGTTAAGCATCTCATAATTATCCTCTTGTACTAGGGATAATAAGTATCCTACTAGAGGTTTGAAATTCTCAGTAAAATGAATATGATTTTGAGAAATACCTATTACATTGGTAATATAGGCTATAGGTCTTTTACTCGATAATATAAGTAATAATATTATGAACTATGCAATATAAAATTAAATCTTATTTAAGTACAAAATCACAATTTTTGATTTTAATATGTAAATTATATTCTTACGCTAAACACTAAAATTTAAATAGGTAGGGTTTACATATTACTTCCTACAGTAAATTGCTTATACAACTAACTTTGTAATATTACCTATGTACACAAGGTATATTACATGAACATGAACATGAAGTTATGAAAAAGTTCAAAATTTTGATAAGAATTCAAATAAGTATCTAGATTATACCATACCGGACTTCCTAATGCTACCTGTAAGTATTTAAAATACAGTAAGTATAGAAATGCTCAATTTCAATCTAAAATCCTTATAGGTATTTTAAACTCGATATTCAATACTAATTTTGACATTTTATCTGAAGGAATTTTGACAATTTTTTGCCCATTTTTGACTATTGACCTCCATAATCTAATAAAATTGCCCAGGATTTATAAAATGTGTTTCTTTAATACCAGTAAGTATAGAAAAAATCATACAAATACCTACTTAAACTCAAAATTCAATAATTTTTTGAAATATTTTAAAGAAAATTTTGATAATTTTTGACTTTAATAATCTTGTACATCTGACAAGGACATATTTCAAATCTTGAAAAAGAAAAATTTGGTTATTTTTAGCTAAAACTATTCAGAAAACTATTCAAAATTTGCAATATAATTTAGGAATATTAGCTGATTTTGAGATTTATAATACTAGGTGTAGGCGTGAGTAAGTAGTTAAAAATGTATTTGTATACAAGTAGTGAGTAAATAATATTATTCATTTATTACAAGTTAAAAATTAATAGGTATAGATTGAAGTACTTGGTTCGTGGAAAATGTCCTGTTTCAACTGCTTGGCCACTTGGCCAAGCAGACCGTGGAGTTTAGCACAGGTCACAGAAAAGATAAGATCCCAGAATTCAGAATTGCCTTCACTTTAGCTCGAAAACTCGCATTTTTAACTCACTGTTTTTATTTTTGTATCTACCTAATAATGTACATATACATATATGTATGGTTAGGTAACCCTCCATACATGCATACCTACATAATATGAATAGGATATATTATTTACCTACTATTTTAAATACAAGTAAATTTAAAAAGTTAAAAGTTTAACTACTTTTATCAAAACTTTGCCATTTAGCCAACGCACCAAATCTGCAATTTAATTTGCAAAAAACTCCCCCTCAACTAACTAAGTAACACTAATACATACTTGTACAGTATAAGTATAACCACAATTACAATTAAGGTATGGACTATGTGGTGAATGAAAATATTTAAAAGTTGAAGGGGTTCAAATTCAAAATACTTGGGTATATTACTTATTCTACTGCGATAATCTAGTGTATTTAAAAGTTTTAAATAACTTTAACATATACTGTAGTAGGGTAAATGAGGAAATAAACACCTTGTATATTTTTCATATTTCAAAAAATTGAGGCTTGAAAATACCTACTATGTATTAAACAATTTGAAAGCTCATTTTTCTGAAAAATTACCATTATTTTGAAGATTTTTTATAAATACTCAATTCAACTTCATACTCGTATATTATAGAAGTAGAAGTGATGCAAAATTTTGTAAAAAAAAAACGATCTAATTTTAATATAAAATGTAAAATAAAAAAGTTTGAGATATTTTTCTGACTATCTTGTTGGATTATTTGATTAAGTAGGTAGTAGATACTTTTTCTGAAAATGCGATGCGAGCTAAAAAAAAATAGATCAAAATGCCTATTATACAAAACAAAACTTGATTATGAATTATAATGCAGGTCCCTACTGATATTTAAGTAAGTATAAAAATAATAACTTTGTTTCTAAATACAGTAGCTATATAAATAATTTTAGTTTTAGACGTTTTATTTCTACTTTGGAACTTTACATTTTTAGCCCTCACTCATTGAAAATGAGTTGCAAAACGCCATAGTGTCATATATGTCTGCAGGATAAAATTAAGCCTAAAATTGGCACACATATAGAGCAGAAAAACCCCGAAATTTGATAACAATTTGGAGTTCGTACCTAGCTCACCTATAAAAGAACCGGAAAATTTGAAAAAAATTGCAAAATACAGATAGTTTGATTTTTTGAAAATTCTACAGAAATTAAAAAACTTAGAAATCAAAATTTCAAATACCTACCTATTTGGAATTTAATAAAATTTGAACGATAAAAAAACTATTTTTTAAGACAATAACTTGTATTATACAGGGAGTGCGGGCTTTCGTGAGTGGAAAAACCGATTTATTTATACATACCTAATTGTATGTAGGTATATGATATAGAAAATAACGAGTTATACTATAAAAGTCAGTAGTATCTATCAGTAGGTAAGTAATTGTAAATATGAGTACCTATTATGTATTAGCAAAAATTTAATACCTTGACCTGCAAATTCATATTGCACAAATTCTAGGTAAAGACTAATAATAAACTAGATAGCACTATTCCTTTTGCTAATAATAGATGAAACTCAATTATACCATAATATGCAATTGTACTAATATTAGTACCTACTTATATTCATAGGTAATTATCATTTTATACTCAAATTACAGGCTCAGAACAGGTAAAAAAAACACAACTTTTGGCATCTTGATTTTGAAAAAAACTTATACTCCGTAAATAATGCATATTATACATATTCATAATTTAAATTTTTGAAATTGAAATGTGTGTATTTTTTCTACTGTTTCTGTAACATTTCTTGAATATAATATGGTCTCATTAATCCAGTTTAATAAGAGCTAGTAAGAGAGAGAGAGGTTTATTTTTAATTATGTTAAATGAATGCAATTAAAATAAAAACAAGAGCATCATGATGCATATAATTGCACAATTAATAATTTAGGTACTACACATATACGTATGTTCATAAATTCTCATATTTTCCAAAATTCAATCACCCAAATTGATAGAAAAGCCTCATAAAAAGTAAATTAATGGTCTCATTGTGATTAATAAAGGTGGTTTAAATGTTCAATTACCCTACAATACACATATAGGAGTATTATATAAGCTCAAAGCTCATTAAGTTTAATGGCAGAAGTAATCGATCGAACAATCGAATGAAATAAATGAAATAATAAATGTTGATTTAGAGGACAAAAACAACAGGTGTGGGTCGATCAAACATCTGTCTAAAGTTTTCTAATACTAGTCCTTATACTGAATTCTGAATGTCTTAATAATTCATCATTTTTGAATGAAAATAGCAGTTATCGTATATACCTAATAGTATTTTTAATAGACTAGAGCTTCTCTAAAACGTATTCACATTCAAATTTCCGGATAATTTTCTGAAAAATACCTCAAAAATGCTTTTTTACATAATAATGATGCAAAATTCAAAATAATTTTTCAAATCAAATTTCATACCCTCTAGGAAAATCAACATTATTAGGTATAAAAAAGTTTCAAAATTCTGAATTTTTGCATGAAAATTGCATTATTTTGGTTCAAAATTCAAAAACTAGATTACAAAATACCTGTTAAAAACCATTCTTGTTGATTTTTTCATAAATCTAGACTTATAAATCTATGTATATCCATTTATGTTCAGTTGTATATAGTGTCTGGAAAACCATATTTTGGCCTCTAATCTTTGAGATTTAAGTACTTTATCAAGCCAAGTATAATATTTTATTTCGAAATTGCATTTACAAGTACATTACACCGAGATTCATCTCTATTTAGGTACTTATTGTATTTATCCTATAAATTTACACCCCATAAAAGTATTTTTATGTCAATATTATTATTATTGCTATCTGTATCTGCTAAAATTTTATTGACTTTTGAATTATGATTAGAATTTTATAGGATATCAAAAAGCCTTCTGATTCTGATTACAAAAGCCTATACTGTATATGTAAATTTTCGCAAACAGGGAAATAATAAAAAAATAATGTTAATTACTTACAAGAATTAAAAAATTTTTTGAATAAATAAAAAGGCGTAATTGAAATGTCATAAAAATTGAGATTTATTTGATCAATTTAATTTCAGATTATTAAATGAACAATGAACTTACCTCAACTATAGTAGTATGTATTGTAAATATTTGAAGGATTTTTTCATAATTTTCCAAATGTAATTAATAATATAAAATTTTGACAATTTTTGGGAAAAAACACACACACGGAACTAACTATATAGTATTTGTAAATGTAGTTAAAAATTTTTTTTTAAAAGGTACTTTAATCACCTTAATGATTTTCTAATCTAATAAAATACACACTGTCTAATGTAAGGCTATAAATTTATATAAAATTTATAAGGTGTTTTTTCCTCTTAATGATTTCACAATCAGTTTTTTTTTGTTTCAAGTCACGAGAACACGAGGAGATTGGATTATTCAAAAGATTTTGAAAAAATTTCAAAGAACTTGAGTTATTTAAGTATGTAGGTACTTATATTTCCATATAGTTTAACAGTAGATTAGATATAGAAAAAATAACACTTACAGACAAGCCACTGGGTGATTTGAAAAAAAAAATTGATTTGCAAATTACTTTTGTCTTAACTTTTTAAACTCACGAAATGAAATTTATTATCTTGGATAAATCTCTCAATCTCTTTTATAACTTGATTAGACTGATTACTTACTTATTATCTTTCAAAAATTTTCAAAAACTATTCAAAACACTTAACTAATTAATTATCTCTTTTATTTAAAGTATGACCTTTTCTTTTACAATTTACATCTGAATCTGATCTGAATAGACTTGTGTGTCTTGAATGGGATTTTTATGCACTTGAAATGTCAAAAGTACTTTGCTAATTACTAACCGAGGATTTTTTGGTATAAATTTTCGAGTTTTTTTTAAACTTTGTCTAGATATTTATGATGCACTTTACTTGGATTAGTCGAGGATTTTATCAGATTTTGGTCTAAAATTTAAAGTTTTTGCAAGTTTTCCAGAAAAAAGATTATTTGGGGATTTTTTATGAAAATATGTACAAAGATATTGATTCAACCTTATACATAAGCAGTTCAGGTTAGAGTTTTTGCAAGTTTTTCAGAATTCAAATGTAGGTTTTATACTTGAAATTGAAATGTTCATTTAGATTGAATTATATCGAGGATATGCCAGATTTTTACCTAAAATTAGGAAATATTTGGCCAAAATTCTCAAACAAAGTTGATCCAAATTAGTTCAAACTTCAAAATTTCAAACTGGTATTATTTATAGTTTAACAAGGGTTCAATACGATTGTCTTAAAACTTGACTTTAAGATTGAGTAGGGTACTTGATGGTATTTTTAGATCCTTTTAGGGGAATTTTTGTGAGGACTTGCAAGTTAAAAATTTAAAAATGGTTTTTCAAAGGGGTATGTTGATTACTTGAGTAGCAGTAGAAGTAACAGAAGGCGTACGAGCGTGTTGCGTTCAGCACAGGTGATCGTATGAGACTGATTGCAATTGCCTGACTTTTTCTCATATTATGTATATCATACCCACAGATACATACCTACCTGTATTTACAACATATTATGCACTACTACTACCTAGCTTTACACTATACTCGTATCTAAAGTCTATTGTATTGTAGCAGTACTACAGGTACACTAATTTACAGGTACCAGTAGTAGATAGGAAGTTGAGGATCCTCATTATGCTATTCTACATTATTAGGTATTTCATTATTTTAGAGAATTGAAATAAAAGTAGTAGGTAGGGTACTATTGTAGAACAAGTCATAGTTCGAATCCCTTTTCTAAAAAAAAAATGCTTTTTTAACCCCACTGACTGAAATAGTTCCAAATATTATATGTATAGTTAAATACAGACAAGTTTAAATTTCAAAAGCCCATCTGACAAAAAATGATGTCCTTTATATCGGTAATAGGAACATATAATTGCATATATGTATACTAATGTATATCCAATTGTACAGTTAGATTTAGGTATGGATCCTAGACCTACAAATAGAATTAAAATTCATTAAAAGTATATTGATCTATGTAAATATCCGAATGACTGGATTTGAATTTTAATTAGTTATAGATAATTTAATTCATTTTTATAAATACTTTTTCTACATATTTATGTAGGTATATATATACAAATCAAATGTCAAACTTATTAAAGGTCAAAGGTATCTTACTTTACTAGTAAGTTTTTTAAAACTTTGTGCTTTAAGTGATTAATCAAAATCAATATTATAATTACTAATTTACTAATTACGTCTAGAATTGGGCAGATACGAATTTTTGCTTTATTTTAATTTTCTGAAGAAATTTTGAGATTTTTAAAGAATTTTAGCCCAAAATTTAAAAAGCTTGACCAATTTAATATATCTAACTAGCTATAGTTTAACATTAAGATTTACACGAACACAATTAAGTTCATTTGGTAAATATTATTGTGGCTTTGATGTAGGTAATACGATCAATTTCAGACCTTTTGATATAAAATTTTCAGAAAATTAGAAATATCTAAACAGTCCTAGCTTTTTAGAAATCAAAAATTGACAGACTTTAACTCTTATTAACCTTATTCTTACGATTAGTTATTAATTCAGGATTTTGAATTTCAATTCTGGTTCTTTATAGAGAAATTTTGCTCTATTATTCCTTTTTAAAAGTAAAAGTGAAGTACCTACTATAAATGTAAAATGCTTGAGGTTCATTTTTAAATATTCAAGGGCATTTGGACATTTGAATTTAAAATAAAAAACAGCTACCAATCTACATATTGTTAATAATATTTTTAAAAAAATTTTTCATACTAATTCCGGCTTCCGGTTTCAAAAAACAGATAAAAGAAATCAAGAGTGAATTTACATCAGATTATGTTTTATTTTTTTTAAACAAATATGATGACCTTTTAAATTGAACAAAAAGTAAAGCGTAGGAAAACCCATAAAAAATTGTTATTTAGAGTTGATTGCTTAATTAAATTAAGTATAACACTTAATGATACACTTATTATTATACCTATGGATAGTACTCGTATTATAGTATACTGTAGTTTTAAATTTAAATTTTCTTAAAACAATGAGTGAAATGTTCAATCCAAGTGCAATGCAATATACTTACACATACCTAATATGAAATTAATATATGACTCATTTTAATATACACTTTATTCTACCCTACTGATATCTGTATTAAAGCTTGAAAATATACTTTATTTAAAGTAGGTAATAAAATTATAATTGAATTGATCAAGTCCAGAAGCTCGATTGTTAAATTTTTCCAAATTCCAGGCTAGATTACCAGTTCTAGATTCTAGATTACCAGTTTTTTGTAAAAAAAATTTAGTTGAGTATTTGTCATTATGTTAGGTATATTACCAACTACAGTATATAATACGAAAGATTTGATTTATCAAATACATATTGTATATACAGATATGACAATACTTAAAATTAACCATAAGTGTGAAATTTTTTAAATATCTGTAAATAGGTACTTTAAGCATTTTTGATTTTGAGACTGGAAGTTTTAGGTTTGAAATACATGTAAAAATTAATTATGATCAAAATTTTGACACATTTAGATTTTGACATTTTTTAAGAAAATTTTAAAATTTGCAAAATATTTTGCAAAGAAATAAACTAGAGCGAGCTTAAAAAGGTTCGTATTGGCACATTTGCAATTGTGTAAAGAATTTTAAAAATCTTTTTCCCATCTTTAACTATTGAATTGAAGTTGCCCTGAAATCATTAAAAATTAGATTAGCTTCCTTTAAATACATATAAATAATGATATACGTGAGCTTTACTAGTATATCTGTATGTAAGTGTAGGTTTTTTAAGAACTCGATATGCAAATAATGAATTATTGTAATCTCTATATATAATTTACGATTTTGAAAGGATTCACTTTTTCAATTGTCAGTAATATTCGTTGAAATATTTATATGTAAGTAGTTGATCGTATAATGTCAATTGCCAAAATTTACGGTAGCATTAATCGAACATTGGGAATGTCAATAAAGTATTTTTAACCTCCTCTAATGACCTATAGGTCATTGCTAATTCTGGTCACTCAAAGGTCATCCCGCTATTGTGTTTTTTAAAATTTGTACTGAAAATGTTATCGAGCATCATAGGTTTTCGAGCACGATAAATCGATTTTCATAGACTGTTTTTGACCACTTACGATTATTCATCATCGTCGTTTCTGGCCATTCAGAGGTCATTTAACCTTATTTAAATTTAAATTAAAATTTTCAATGTTTATTAATGGCGACTAAACATAGGTACGTCTATGTCGGTCAAGTAAGCGCGAATTATAAAAAACTTTATTAGTTTATGAAATTTTTAAAAATAAAACTTTAAACTCTGATGTATGAAAAGTGAAACCACTCCAAAATTTGGTCTTGGGCTTAATTCTAGTAGGTACTATATCTTTAGTATGTTATTAAATTTATCCATATAAAAACATGTATTTTACTTTATTTGAAAATATTCCCATGCTATTTTTTTGTCTGCTCAAAGTTTTCAAAATTTACACAGTATGTATTGTATTAATGTTGAGTAAGTTTACTTCAATTTAATCCATCAAAATTATGTTTGAAAAAGTATTCCTAAAATTTACAAATGTATGAACTTGAAAAGTAAAATAGAATCAAAATATACTATCTGCCTGCCCTTTATCCGAATTTTTATCAGATCTTATGATCTTTCCTGCAATTTATTTGTATTTTACGAGTATAATTATCTAGTCAATTATTACTTTACACTTTTCATATATAGGTACTTACCATTAGAATTAGTTCTATACCTTAGTATCTATGAACTTTAGGCTAATAACATTTTGAGAATTATTTACAAAAATCATAGTTATCAAAATTTTTAAAACTTATAGGTACAAAGCAATATTTGGCCAAATTTAAAAGACTTTCGACTTTTCAAAATATTTTTTAAAAAAATATCAGTAGGGTACATATGTATTATATGATTATAACCAAATTATTTTGTAGGTCATAATCATATGGGAATATAAAAGGTTTACATCAAAAAATTAGAAATTATTTGTAAGGATTAAAAGTAAGTCACTTTCGGACTCAAGATCAAGGCTTTTTATAGGATTAGATAAGAAAGATACTTATAAGATAAGATAGGCATTTATTTAAAGTTCTTTAATTTAAACCATTTATAGGATTTAAATGGGGGCAACAAATGCCTTATATGGATTTAACTAATAATACTACTACCTAGTAAAAAAAATTTCTCAAAATCTTAATCTAGATTCATGAACATGTCAAAGTTAAAAAGTTAAAAACCATCAAATTATTTAGTAATTTGTGAGAGAGAGTTAAAAAAGAGGTCTTATAATGCCACATACAAATTAAAAATTTTGCCATATCTAACCTATCTTTCTGAACCTTTAGGTCTGCAGGTCGTAATACATACCAATATGCTTTTAAAAATTTTCGAAATTCCAAAATTCATAGCCAAAATTCATTTCGAATAATTTTCTTTTTATGTACATGGTATATGTATATCTTATATATCTTAGTTAGTTTAATAATAATAAAAGTAGGGTACTCTATTTAAAAACTAAGAATAGCCATTAAACCCCTGTTCATAACTCACAATTGCATTTAATTTTTCTTTTGAATCAAAAGAATATTTCAGATCTTTCATCAGATTTAAATTTATATAAAAACCTGTTGATAGATAGTTGATGGTCATCATTTTATATAAAATTCATAATTTAACCTTAGGCTCTATAAATATCTATACCTACTAAAGATAATATTTATAGAGCATGTAGAAGGTAAGTACAAGTATTTATAAATACCTAAATATTTGCTTATCTATTTACATATGCCTCTCATCTCATTTTGTAGTCCTACAAAATTACAAATACAAATACCAATAATGTAGGGAAAATGCAGTGAAATATGAAATCTTGAGCCTTAAAAAGTGTCATAAAATAAATATTAATATCCAGTAATGGTCCTCAAAACCTAATAGTTTTGCTTATATCAGTAGGTAGTAGGTACTGTATCTATTACTATTTGCATTCCCTTTTTACATATACTATAGGTACATTAAGCCCAAATATAAATTGATAGATATTTATCGAGATTAGATTTTTAACTAGATAATTTCATTTTTGCGTTTTTTGAAGGATGTAAAAATGAATTTTGCGATCACAAACAAGACAAAACAAAAGGGGAAAGTGATGCTCTATACAAGTACTTATTACTAGGTTAGGTATATCATGACCTTGTTCCAGATTCCAGATTCAAATTCATAAATTCATTAATAAAATCATTATTTATAAAGTACATTTGTTACTCTTATTCTATATGATTGTAATAAAATTATCAACTTTTTTGCAACAAAAATTGTTTTTACTTATCCAAAAATTCATAGTGTAAGTTTCATAGTGTAAGGTAGGTAATTTAAATCGATGATTTAATCACCTACAAGTATTGGTAGAAAGTAAAGCCATATTTAGATAAGAAATAATCGTATTTGGTTTATTTATGGGTAGATTTAAATTGATTATTATTTTAGTGGTACAAGTATATACGAGTACCATATTGACAAAATATGTAATATTATTGTAAGGCATGTATTTACACAATCAATTCAATACATACAATATAGTACGGCCAATTCCATAATATAATATTGAACTATACGGATGCTATTAATTTTAGATGCTATTTCGAAGATACGTGATTCCATTTTTTATAGGTTTATCAACAGGTAATCCATTGTATAATTAAAATATTACTTTTAATAATAGTTCGTTCTAGAAACTTGAACATTTTGAAGAGTTTCGGAAATACTTATCTATAATCCATGTCCAGTGTAAATAATTAGGATTACTACTAAATACTAAAGTTTTCTCTAAAGTACATACTTGCTTTATACATGATTAATGATAATAAATATCTAGTAAGATAATTTAAACTTATACTGATATACCATAATATAAGGTACCTTCGCAGTACCTGTGTATAATAAAACTTTTCGTAAACTTATGTAAGCTACCTATTTATTACTTAATAAAGGGGCTATTGTACCCTGTCATTTCTATCAAGAATTTTAATTTTTTAATATATATATATAAGTATGGACTATTTGTTTAATTTATTGGAGAAAAACCAAGTTTTAGTCTCTATTTTAGATCCAAATGATTGTAATATTTAAACAAAAGTACGTTTTTCAAAGCTGAATTAACTAATATTATACACTACCATATAAATAACATGTAGTACCCATATTAAATTTAAGTAACATTCGATCAGATTTAGAGATCCTGATACATACTGATACAATCTTAGAATTAGACCTTAAAGTGCATGGAAATTTTTTTTAAATTCTTCAAAAGTAAAATTATTATAAGGGCTTTAATCTCCTGCAAACTTTTAAACAATGTATAATTTATTAAATAGAACTCGATGAAAAGTCATACATGGCGGTGAAAAGATTGAAATCCTAATTGAAAAATCCAAGTTTTTCAAAACTGGCTGGATGAGATTATCTGTACTTAAGAATTCTCATTTTATGAATTCTATCCAGAAATCAAACTACGTTCTTTATACATGTATGTATTTGGCTTGAATTACAGTCTGTACATATTAGGTACTATTTTGGAAATCCTAGAGTATTTTCTATTACTTAACTTGTCTTGTACATTCGTATATGATAGAAGTGCAAGGGTAAGTTGATGCAATATAGATTATTATTCTGAGGGTCGAGGACTTTTCTCGGGTAAAATCAAGCCATAAGATAGATAGGGTACTTAGGTATTGTAGGATAGACGCATGATAACTACCATACCATGGTTTTTGTTGGCCGTGGCAGACCATGCGCCTCAATATATACCCGAAATCGGGCTCCACTTTTTTTTTATCTTTGGTATTTTATTTTGTGTAAAATCCGAATCCTTTTTTGTAGCCAAAAGCGTCTTCTGGTTTCTCTCACCCGGTTCTATAATTCCAGAGGTTCCAAAGTCCAAAGTCCCAATCCTCATCTCTCTACAAAGACAAACACACCAAGTTCTGTACAACAGTATTGTAAAAGTTTGGTTTTTTTTATCCATGGTTTTACTTTTTGGTAATGTATACCAGTACCAGTATACTTTCACAAGTGCAAGAAGAACTTTTTAGTACAAAAATATTTCAGCCCATTCCTATTCTCTTATCAAGATCAACAGAATCAGAGGTGATTCAGTTTCAGTAGTACATAGTATCCGTAGTACTTCTAATATGGGAAACTGCCTCAGTCTCAGCCCTATAAGGTAAACCAATTGTTTTTTTTATTAAAAAGTCTTATACTATAATACAATACTTGAGTAACTTGAGTAATAGCTTAGCCAATTTGAAATCCTATCTTTTTTTTATTGTATTTCTTACTTTCTCCTCTACTTAAATTACCTATAAAGTATACAGAATGCCTCAAAAAAACAAAAAAAACAATAAATTCTCAAACTCTATAATTACTTGATATTTAGAACCATTTATTTTTAGTCTCCAAATCAAGCTCAAAGACTTGTATTGTATTTGGTGTAAGTTTTTTATTATTTTTTGAACCCAAAATATTAAACTATCGATTCGCTCAAAACTCGCAAAAATTTTAATTTCAATATTGAATTTCTTAAAGAATTATAGACTTTTTGATTCATAAATCTAAGAATTTCATCTAAAATTTGTAATCGCATTTAAACCTTGAAATTCTTGCATATTTTGAATATCTTATAGAGTTTATAAACTATGTATGTATTAAGCTTAAACATATCAATATCAAATTCTCAATTTCAGTTTAATTTTTAGAACTTGATGATTTTTATGTTTATAGTTAAAGATTTTCTAAATACCTACATCATTTATTGACTGTACTCGTATATGTATTGATAGTTTCAGTTTTGTGAGATGCTGTATATCTAGGTAGATACTATGTAGTACTTTCTGTATAAGTACTCGTATGTAAGTAGGTATAGGGTAAAATGTGCAGTAACTGCAGCGAAAGTCAGATCATGGTAGAAACTTGTATTTATGTCTAGTGGAACAGAATTCATTTATTGTGAGAGAGTAGGGGGATTTGAGTTTGAGATCGATATTTTACTTCGTGGTTAAATGTACCTACCTACTACATAGTAGGTACTAGCACGAGTACTATTACAATTTACAATATACATTTCATTTTGTATTCTTAAGTACCTACATCTGTATAAAATGTATAAAATACAAAATATACTTTTCCAACCAATTCAATATCATATTTACTTACCTATTTTCACTTTACAATTTACACTTTATGCAACAAATTTTTTTTATTTTTACTGATATGAACATTTCTTAAGACATTTCACACTTTGTAATAATAAAGCTCAACATATTTCTATCAGTAGATCAATTTATTTCTTTTTTTTTTTGAGAAAAAATGAAGATTTTTTGCAGATACTTCAGTATACTTATATGTATTATAGCTGGTATTTATCATTAAATTAGGTAGTCTATGGAAGGACTCTTTATGAGTTGATTTCCCTTACTAGAGATACAGAATAAGTACAAGTACCTTACAAATGTATATAGTAGTACAGTTGTAATAATAAGTAGATGAGATTTCTGGAGAAAGTTGCATTTTTGTACGTGACAGAAATCCTTCAGGGACATAAATCAAAATACTACTGGTATTACTAGTACTAGTAATGTAGTAGATTGAGGAATACTATTTGATATAGCTGATGAATGATCTGAATTAAGAATTTCACGATCGAATCAATCTACAAATATACTAAATCGATAATTTTACTACTAGGTATATCTGTATATAGTAGTATTGGCAGGGTTGTGTTTAACGAGGCCTTTTAGTGGGTTTTTGCAGGTTTTTGCTAAAAACTTTGGGTAATTCTAAGTTATTTTCAACTAACTTAGTCGATTACTGCTATTTAGATATATACAAGATCCAAAAAATATAATTATGATAACATCACTAATTCTATAAGGTAATATCACTAATTTTCAACTCTTGAAACATGAGGCTCCGTTATTGTAAGAGTCTACTGTAGATACATACAATTATATTGATTATTGATTATTATGGGTATTGATTATTGTAAAATGTCTGTAACAGGGTAGGTGCTTGAGTTTTTTATGTTCAAAAAAATTAAAAAACTTAAAATACTTGAACACTTGACTTGAAGTACCTTCTTATTTATAGGGTGCTAGAGAAAATACTCAAGAAAAGCAACCCTGATCTCGTAATAACGTATTAAATTGTAGTATTAAATTAGATCGACTTTTTTCTAACCTTTCTCAATGTCTATAGTAGAGCACATGTACATTTCAATTTCAATTTGAAATCACTTTCCCTTGAATGAATAAGATATCTCGAATTCTAATCATTTTGAAATAAAACCTCAAGTACCTAAAGTATATATTGCAAATCAGTAGCAGTAGTAAGAGTACATATTATGTACAAATGTGTAATAATTTAATTGGAATTTCATGTTACTTTTAAACTGGATTGACATTTACCATACATACAAACCATAAGTAGAATATATATATATTTTGGATACCTAGTTGACAAGACTTGTTTAGACTTTTCTTATCACCCCTTGTACTACTTTACAATACATAAGTACAACACAGAGATACTGGAATTCTTTGTATAAAAAAGGGTTAAATTATTATCTTTCAAGATTCAAAGGGGTAACTTATGCTAAGTTTATTTAAAAATAAATCTTTTCGTGCCTCATTTCTAACTTAAATAATAATACAGTATACCTAGTAGATACTATGTTAAACAGTATTAGCATAACATAAATAGTTTTTGTTTTGGATTTCCGAATGGAATTTTTCAGTTTTCATATTAAAATAACCCTTTCTTGAAAGAAATACTACCGAGTATTATGTAAGCAATACACTTGCAAATGTACACTTTAAACCAATTAGATGCACTTTATGAAAATTGAATTACAAAATAATCACTTACTTGTTAGCTTTTACACACTTTCTGGCTAATTAATTTACCTAATAATACAACAGATTAATTAATTCTCCTGATGCTGCTAATATAAGTACCCTACCTAAGTACTTTTGTATGTACTGGAACTATGGTAGAATAAAAGAGACGAGTTCATAATGGTGTTGTTTTTATGTGTAATTTACATTTACATTCATTTCATTAATTCGAGTCTCTACTATGTACTGATAAACCTATGTTAATGCTTTAATAGATGTGACAAATTCTATTGCCGCATGAAACTCGAAATAAATTAATACATACATACCTATACCTATGCTAAGGCAAGTAATTACTTAGGTACATAGTAGGTACATACTACATCAGGAACATACTACAACTACAATACAAAATACAGATACAGATACAGATACAGATACAGATACAGATACAGATACAGATACAGATACAGATACAGATACAG
>JAQIXA010000128.1:0-61526 GCA_034699045.1 Nanhermannia cf. coronata Gr-Ori-00579 | reverse complement strand
TATATCTGTTCTGTGTATGTAATGCAAACTTCGATTATAAATGAAGTCAGAAATAAATTTAAATTATTGTCCCCCCCCTATTTAGAAATTTAGATACCTATACCTAATACATACCCATATATTTAGGATACAGGTTAAATTAGGTAAAACTATTTTGTTGGCATTTCATATTTACTATCTTAATGTCCACCTTTAATAAGGGCGTTGTTGGCAACTATTTTTATTTTTATTCACATAGGTACACTTTACGTGCCTACTTTACTTACCTATATAGAGTATTTAGTAGGTAAGAAGTAAGAACATTTTAAAATGAATGAACTGTTTTCTGTGCTTATGGGATAAATCCCTAGTTAGGTATTTGGGTAGATATTTCCGTTTTAAAATTTGAGTACAGCAAAAACCCACCCTTTACCGTTTATCCTCATGCCTCTGCCTACTTATATAAATATTGTAAATGAGTAAATATTACTTTGTAGAGGATAATAAAATTTGGTAAATAGGAATTAAAAATAGAATATTATTTATATGGGTAGGTATGTTCATGGTTCATAGCACCTCTGAATTTGAATGCAAAGGCAAATAGTAAAATGGTAGGTTCTTTATAATAAAATGTAATACGTAATAATATTTAGTAATAAAAAAGTAGAATATTAAAAACTAAGCATAATAAGTACCTAGGATAAGGTATATATATGTATGTATATGTTAGATGGATGTAAATTGTCACCTAATATTAAATTTTCGATTTTTGATAGATTGACTACAGTTTAGAATTTATGAGATTGAAATTTTCTATAATTTGTTCTTTCCGTATTATTAATTATTAATTATCTTTGATTCTTTTAGATTTTCATCTACTAGAGCATTTAGGGACATGCTCAATGAAATGAATGACCTAGCTGGACAGCATGAAATCATCTCTGAATCACTGATAGCGACCGTAGTAAAAGAAATATTTCAAAAAATTAAAGAAGTTAAAGATGAGAAAAAGAGATTCTTGGCTGATGGGGTTTGTTTTTGATTAATACTTATTTTATAAAATACTTGACTGAAATAATTTTATTATTTCTATAAAGGCTCGTCATCATTCAAATCTACAAAATCAAATAGCCAATTTGGATAGGTACATATTGATTTTATTTTAAGTGTGAAAAATATATAACTTTTTTTGCTTATTTTATTTTTAGATCTAAGAAAAATTATGAAAAATCATTTAGAGAATCAGAAAAGGCTTTAGATAGTTTTCAAAGGTATTTTTATGAGTAAATAAAAAGTCATGTTCATATTGCTAAATAAAATATTTCATTTTACAATTTACAGAGCTGATGCTGATCTAAATCTTTCAAGAGCCGAAGTAATTAATCAATTTTATCTAATTATATTATTGTAAATACTTTAATTTTAACCTTTATATTTTATCCTTTAGGTGGAGAAACAAAGACTGCATTCTTTATACAAATCGCAAATTTGTGAAGATGGTAAAAAAGAATATGCAAATCAGGTAGATACATATACTATATTATTCCTATTTTAAAACATTAATGTTATTTACCCTAGATTAGATTTGAAGCATTTTATATACGAATACCTAATATGTTTTTCTCCTTGAATTTGAATTACTACAGTCATAAAGTTTCACATGTTGGTTTTATGTTTTTTGAGTAACTTTTATATTTTATCTTTTTTATTACGCCATTCGAGCATTAAAAATAATCTCTAAAATACGATTTTAATTAGTTTGTAACTCGTCTATGTCTGTTAATTTTAAGATTAACACATACCTACTACCTACCTATGTACCCTACCTAATTCTAATTAATGAATGCTTTTTTATGATGGATTATGTAATACAGTTATTTTAAAAAATGATTTTTTTTCTTTATTTATAGTTGGATAAAGCAAATGAAATACAGAAGAGTTACTTTAATATCTTGATGCCAGGCGTCTTCACTGGACTCCAAGAATTAGACGAAAAGAGAATTAACACTGTCAAGAATAGTTTGCTCCAAAGTGTGGATCTAGAGAAGAAAGTTTATCCAATTATAAATAAATGTTTAGATGGGATTTCTTCAACTGCATTACAAATTGACCCAAAGAATGAATCACAATTAGTAATTGAAAGATTTAAGTCTGGTTTTTCAATTCCAGAAGATTTCCCCTTTGAGGACTTAAGTGCAATCAAAAGTGGAGAAGCACCACAAACAAATGGATATGGAAACGGAGTTAGACCTTCTGAAGGCCATGTATTAACTTATAAAGGTTAGTAAAATAGCATTGGATATGAATTTATGCATAATGTCATTATCATATTGTAATCTAAATATTATAGGAACCCTTAATGGCGGTAAAGTGAAAAAGAGAACTGGTATATTTGGAATTTTTGGTAAATAAAAGTTATTAATTTTGGTTTATTTACTGGTTTTTCTAATTTGTAACACTTTTAAAATTAAAGGTACTAATAAACCAGCTGGCCCTAATGATGGTCGAGATGATTACGCTGAATTACCTCCAAATCAGAGGAAGAAAAAGTTACAGCAAAAAATTGATGAATTTACTGCAAAATGTAGTTTAAATAATGAACATTACATAATGTAATTATAAAAAAACTTACCTCTAATTTTTTTTATAGATCAACAAGAGAATGCGGCAAAGGATGGATTATTAAAAATGCAATCGGTTTACACAAAAGTAAATTCTTTTTTTTGTAATTCTTAATGAATTTCGATTTTTTAAATCGTTTTTTAATAGAATCCTCAATTGGGTGACCCAACTGCAATTGAAACTCAATTGAGAGAAAGTGCACAACGACTTCAAAGATTACAACTTGATGTTCAAAAGTATCAAAGCATGCTGGATGGTAAATTTTTTTTACTAATTACATGGGTAATACATAGGTATAATATCAAACTTATTTACTTTTCAAGAAATGGATATGCCTCATAGTCAAAATGGAAAGAATCGAAGTAGCGGATCTGACGAGTCTTTGAGTCGATCTGCTTCAGATTTAAGTCAAAATAATCACAAACCATCTGCACCCTCGACACCATTACCTCCAAATCATGGATATGGTTATGGGTCAGTACAAAAAATGTAAAAAAATATATATATTCCAATCTAGACACATGCTTTAACTTTAACTCACCTATTTTTAAATATAGATCATCCAACAGTCCCGAGTCAGGAATAAGCACAAGTCATACAAGTTTACCTGATTCAGGTATTTTCGATTATTCATGCTAATAATTAATAATTTCGATGATTCTTATGCATTTTTTCTGTAAAATTTTCAGATTTTGATCATATTGATTCGGAGGCTCAAGATTATTACGAACAAGAACCATTACCAATTTTAGGAACTTGTGAATCTTTATATCCATTTGATGGTAAGTGGATTAAAAACTTAATTATTTAGGAATTCGATAAATATTTTCAATTCTAATTTGATGATGTTTTTAATCAAAAATTGTAGCCATGTCGGAAGGTTCAATACCATTAGCAGAAAGAGAAGTACTTTATGTAATAGAACTTGAGTGAGTAGAAAATACAAATACTTTTTGATAAATCATATAAAATCAACCATTTTTCTAATTTATTTAGTCAAGGAGATGGCTGGACAAGAGTTCGAAGGAATGAAGGCCTTGAAGAAGGATTCGTCCCTACATCATATTTACGTTTAAATCTATACTCTTCTTGCTAGGCGGCATATTTTCATTCAAATAATTAAGCGAAAAAGAATATTTTCTTCGAGGTTTTAAGAATTTTACAGTAATTTTTTTTCTTAATTTTATTTTAACAATCCTTCATTTAAAACCATTCTTGTATTCTCCACCAATTATACCTTCTTTAAACACTTGTGTACCTGTAAATTAATTTATTAATAGCTACTATATATTTTTCTTTTTAATAATTTTATGCACTAAATGTTTTATTTTAATTTTCTTCGTCTCTAAATATGCCAAACATCAAATAATCCGATTTGAATTTGAATCCTTTAAAAATGGTTGTGTTTAAATCAAAAATGATAGTTTCAAAATGTTTAAAAAAGTATATTTAAAAATCTTCCTACCTACCTACTACCTACTATATTTAAGGAATATCGTGTATTTCTACTTAAATATAAGTATGCAGTGTGCATATTAGTGGTAGTTGTATTACAGAGAAAGATATCAAAATACTTTTAAAAAAGGCCTTTTTTACTAGATCAATTTAATTATATAAAAAAATACAAATTAAATTATTACTTTAATGTAATTTATCGCACGCATAGATTTTTCTACTACTTCACATTCACATCTAAAGTTGAGGATTACAATCGATTGTTAATGAAATAATAAGTATACTAAAATCCTATCCTATAATTCTGTACTTGTAATACAAGTCTTGTATCTCTTTTGATAACCAAAAATAATTAACGCTTTGATATATCGTAATTCATAAGATAGATAATTCAAAAAATTTCGGTTCTTTTCTCTTTTTTTGCAAATTAATGCACGCATTATTTGTAAATTAGAATATCTAGTTATCCAGTATAAAGAATTAATTATTATGTAATAGTGATGGTTAAGGCTCAAACAGTTATAAGACTTAAAAAAAGGAATTTTTTTAGACAAAAGTTTATATTTATATTATATTGTGGTGATAAAAGATTGTAATTGTAATTATAATTTCAATGTTTGAAATAATTTTCAATTTGTATGTACCCTATTCAAAATCAAAATTTTTGCTCTTTTAAAAATGTAAACAATCCGATAATTGATCAAATTAATAGATAAATTATAACCTTTTTTCTATTTAAAAATAATTTCACTTTATAAAACTCAACAATTACTATTACTATCAACTAGTAACAAAATATATCATTAATTTGTATGAACGACTGAAATACTATAACTAAAAGAATGGATTAATATTTTTTACAAAAATATACTTATACATATTGTAATCTTCTACTCTGTCTAGATAAAAGTATGAAAAGGTCTTTTAAGTAACATTTTAATCATTAAATTGTAATTTGTATATAGAACTTAGGACTATAATGATAAGATAAGTAGGCAATATTTTATTTTTATACTATTGTGATTCATTTTATTATTAAATTAATTGTAAAAATGTATCATAATAATTAGGACAAAAGCATGTATATATTCTAATATTCTATTTTAAATAATGTATTTTAGTGCCACAGAAATGATAAATTTTTTGCTTTTTCTCGAATCTTTAAAAGCATGTATGTAAGTTGTTTTGATCGCTACCTACTGCAATACTTGTATGTTTCTTAAATGTACTCTACTAATAGGCTGTAAGTTTACATAATACTTTTAAATATCAGAATCAAGTTTTTTGTGGTTTTAATAGAGTATAAGTACGTGCACAACCATGTAGTTGCAAAGGAAGTGACGCTCTAAATTAAAGTGTATTGTAAATAGAACTTAAGGCTAGGCGTATACAAAAAATGAAATGCAATGACTGTACAATTGTACAATTTCGATGTGTAATATATAGTTAGTAATTAATTAGAACAAGATATCAAACTGTTTTCTTCAGAATGTGTATGGAAATTAAGGCTTTCGATTATTTTTATTTTTATTTTGAGCAAATTTTACTATTATATGATTATGTAATGAGGAAAAATTGAGTTTATATTCACAATATATTTTACAACTGTTGACATATTTAACGTAAAATTTAAGTATTGTATTGAGGGAATGATAGTTTTAAGAACTGGGGGAAACTTTATGAGATCATAAAGCTGAGATTTTAAAAGAAAGTAATTAGATGAATAATACTCTCAAATTAACATAAAAACATTACCTACCTATCTAAGTATCTATAAAAATCAGATTAGATTATATTGTACTATTGCTTATGCATGGTAAAAATTAAAATAAATTTTTAGAGAAATTATCTACCTACCTATATTAATTGCTTGTGAAAGATTGTTTGGACAAGTGTTGTGCGCTGATTTAAAATAAGTATTTAAGTAAATATTTATATTTAAATAAATAAATATAGAGAAAAATATATATATTATATTGCTAATTATAAATATGAATGCTATTACTTATAGGATAAAGTTAAATTATATCTATGAGTAGGTATATACCTAATTGTAATTCTAAAATGTTGATGAATATAATCTAAAAAATACCTATATAAAATAAAAATGCCATTTGCTATTTTAAATATTGTTAAGTTTTTGAATTTTTTCCTTAGGGTTTGGGTTTGGATAATGAATATCTAACTATCTGTAGGTCTAAATATCTATCTGTAGGTCTTTTTTAAAGCATTATGTGCAGATTAGGTCGGATGAAAGTTCAGTATGTATTACCTCAAAAATTTCCAAAAATATAATTTTTTGCCTTGAGTTTTGAATATTTTATAAAGCTTAGTTACCTAATTCTACTCCTATAGGGTACTTACGATTAGGTAGGTACATAGAAGTCTCTGAATTTTTCATCATTTACTGATATTGAGTTACCTTAAAAAGGTAATTCTCAAGTTTGAAATATTCTGTATTTCAAGTTTTTGACAAATCAATGATAAGTACTAATACTAACTCTAAGAATAAGTACTCGTAAGTAGGTAAGTAAGCAGCTGGAGGAATTTTTTTTATTTAGGTAGGTTATTCTTTCTTTATAGAAATTTTCGTAGAAAAGTTCGAATATAAGGCATAAGGCTGTTTTTGTATTTTTTTCTGTGTGGGAGTATCAGTAATCTCAAGGGGAAACGAGACAAACAAAATAAGAAAGAGAGAAAACCAAACAAAAAATGTTGTTTATTTTCAAAAATGTATAAGGCTTTCTTTCTTCAGCCAGTATCAGTTTACAAATATGCCTATCTTAATAATCCAATCTTTCGAATTTTTTAAATAGAATGAGTCTATAACTTATAGGCAAAACGATATTAATGTTAGGGATGCATGTAAAGATAAGTTCAAAACATTTGTCTTAATCAGATTGAATATTATGCTCACAATAAAACCTAGATAGCTTTTATTTTTATTTAAGGGTTTTTTACGGTATTTTTACCTACAAAACTTATGAGAATTTCAAATTCGAAAACAAGAATTCATTTAGATTCACGAGAATATACTAAAGTTAAGTATAGTTTGAATGCTCATAAATAAATAGACAAAAATAATTTAGGTCTTATTACTTATGCTTATTGTTAGACAATTATTTAGTACAGTAGGGTACCTTACACAAGCATATGCAATGCAAGTGATTAGATGATTTAGATTTAAAAGAGTTTATAACAGATACAGATACCTACAGAATTAAACACTTGGTAAAATGTTTCATAAAATATACCTAATACCTACTCCGTACTATTAACCTTTAATAGCAGCTTTAAATCCTACACAGGTTTTTTTAAACTCGACAAGCTGGCTGTCAAGCAAAGCAACAAACTGAAATGTGATATACCCACACAAAACCTTACTTTAAGATAAATGAAATTAGTAATTAGGTAAGTACCTACTATGATCTGTCTATTATTTATGAGATGAATTGGATATAAAAGATGATTAATAAATAAGCCTGCAAGCTATTGTTCTTTGGAGAAAAGAACATATCATTTATTTGGCTTTTATCCTTTTTGTACACTATATACCTACATATTATGTACTTATATACATATATTTATATCGGTTATACTATATAAAAACTCTTATGTCACTTATGAATGAAAGGATTTTAATATCTCGATATATTTTAGTCAGTTATTTGGATTTGGAATAAAATAGTATACGAGGCATACAGAGTGTTTCTTATTTAAGTGCACATGGACAAAACTTGAGTTACCAACTCGCTCAAGATCAGTACTTTTACATACCGATATACCTACTGATATTACCTTTACCCACATCATGAACAAACGTTATACTATTTCGTATTACTGGAGACAATTCTGCAATAATCTTATTGGAAAAAATCTTCGAAAAGTCTTCAAAAAATGTTTTCCTTGAAAGTTTTTTCAATTCATTTTGAAAATTTTTAGATAAAAATGATATTTTTTTCATTTTTTAGAGATTTTTCAATTTCATATCTATTTTACAATTCTCAATTAATGTTGCTCATGTAAAGCAAAGCAGAAAGACTTTGTATAGAATATAGGTAAGGTAAGGTAGATGATATTTTATAAAAGAAGTTTGTGAAAACTTGTAAGGTTGCTGGATGAGTGTCTGTGACCGCAGAATAGAGCTTCCATTGAGTTTGCACTTTGCATGATAAATATAAATTCTGTAAGTAAAAGCTCGTGAATTTTGTTATTGTGAAGAATTGCTGGAAATACAAATATCCCATTATAAAGTACAGGGATAGGACATGGTGCTAGTACCTACTACTTATATTATATTACTTAGGTATATGTAGGCACTCTGGAGAACTTTTTAAGGGGGATTTCACTATGGGTAACAATGACGTAAGAGGAAATTGATCCATTTTGCTCGACTCGAGAGGGGCAAAATGAAAATCCTGTAACTTCTTTAACATTATACATATACAGTATACCTATATTCAGTATATATGTATGTATTTGTAGTATATATGTATGTAGGTACATGTATAGTTAATTAGGTTTGTTCAGCACAGACTCCAGAATTCGTCAGAGGAGAAAAAAACAGCTCCAGTTAAATGTATCGATTTTTCCTTACCAAACTGACATACGGAGAGAAAGGAAAGTTGCAGTTTTGGGAGAATTAATTTGCGAAATATTTTTGCGAGCAAATTGGTGCTACAAAAGTTGACCTTTTTCTCCAGAAACCTTACTGTAAACAGATATACAAAGGTATACCCTTAACTTGTTAAAATGTGTGATTACAGTTTGGTAGTGGTAGTAATTTTGTGAACAAAGTGATTTTTATATCTAAATTCTAAATTATTAAGTTGAATTCTTTCTTACTTTCTCTCAGGTTTAGTAGGGAAAAAGTCAAGGGTATTTTTTGTCGTGTTGTTTGTACTAATACTACAAAGTACAATAAGTTGACATTCCGATTGAATTCCAATTGTCATCGTAAAAATGCCTTTGTCATCGAGGCTTTGTTTTGGATTTATTTTCATTTTTTCGGCTGCTTGTGCTCTTTCAGCACCAAGTTTTTATCAAGGTAATATTCAATTTTTTATTTTTATAAGAGATACGTGATGATTTTTATAATTACTTTTAAAATTCTTGAGATTCTTTCGAGATCTTTAAATATTTTTATCACTTGTATGGATTACAGATGAAATGGATGAGAAAGACAGGGCGAAAGAAGCCCTATTGGAACGATTGGCTGAAATGATAGCTGCGAATGGAAATAGAGATCAAAGAATGGACTATATACCATTGGAATATCAGAAACAATTCTTACGAGAACAACAAATAGAACCAGAATATGAAATGGAGGATTATTTAATTGGACTAGGATTAAAAGGTCAATCAAAATTTCCCGCTCAGGATCAACAGCAGCAACAACAACAACAGCAGCCTCGAGAAAGGACTTTAGAAGAAGAGTTGGATTCATTACCGAAAAAATTTGCATACACTCCTGTAAGTCTTTAAACACTCTCATATCATAAATATAAACATAAATATTACAATCATATAAATGTTGACAAAAGTTGGTGACATTTAATCGAGAAATCTATTTAATCTTGAAGCTAAATCATTCATATATAAGTATATAAATGATTTCATTTATTTCATTCATATTCATTACTTAAGTAACTTTTGAGTGTCAACCATTCTAGAATTAGCTTGAAACTTTTTAAGTTTAAGTTTAAGTTTTAAAAATTATAAAAAAGCAAGCATAAATGCAAAAATTAGAAATTTTAGTAGAGTACCTGTGCCTATTAGTAGATGTATAAGGTATTACTAATTGTTTTTATCTGTCTATCCTTGAGGAGATTTACTTGTATTGAGTAAGATATGCTTCTTTCTGATATACAGATTCTGTATTACAGAATACAGATACGTAGGTACTTGTAGTATAAGTAAAAGATACTCGTATATACACAGGCAGGTAGATAGATATAGGTAAGGACAAAATAATCTTGGGAAACTTGATGTAAGAAATTTCAGTTTGCTCAAAATAATTTTTGTCAAGAAACTTTATCCTAATTACCTTACCTATCTACTGCTACTTATCGTATTCTAAAAAATTTTCAAGTTTCTTTTTGGCCATAAATTTTTGAACTGTACTTGTACACTACAATATAGGCTTAGGTGATTTCAAGATAATTTTCTATCCCTAATATCTTTAATATTTTAGGATGATGTTCGATTTTATCTTCCAAAAGAAGCTTTCCCCACAACTACAACAGAGATAGGGCAATCAAAGTCAGAATCCGAGGATAATTTAAAGTCTGATAAATTACCTGAAGCACCTGCCGCTGGACTTCCAGTCCGACCAGCTGCTGAAGACCCAGCATTGGATTCGATATCTCTCGATGCGCAACCGATGAAGCGACCTGGACCTGGTGGGGTTAGTCTGATGGACTCGTACCTGAACCAACAACATTTTGAGGAAGGTCATCAACAATATGACCCCTTGCCCAATCATGCCATGGCAAATTCTCATTTCGCAGATCAACCCAATATCTACATTGGGGAAAGAGCACCATCACCGCTCAGAGACTTTTATTTTATAGGTAAAAATTCACATAAATATTTCAATATAAACTCAAAATTTAGAGCCAAATGATCTTTCACTTTCACATGCTCATTATCTAATTTATCTGCAGAATTAATCCAATCTAAAAATGTCCAAATTGTAATTTCATAAGTTAAAAAAACATCTTGAAAATCGAAAATCTTAAATCTAGAGCTGAAAAAAATCCATTTCATTTCACTGTCAGAATTCCTTATCAAAATCAAATGACATTTTACTTCTTTCTTATCCTTATTAATATCTGAAGTACTCAAGCAATTTCCTTAAAAAATTTCAGTCGTGTAAAATTGAGCAATACTGGAATTGCCGTTATACAGAGTTCAAAATAGTATAAAGCATGTTTTATTTGGCATTCGGAAATTATACTAGAATATTTTGTCAAGAAATCTGGCATATGTACCCTACAAGTACAGAAGTGTGATAATTATGAGTAGGATATCTATATTTGAACAATGCATTCAAAATACAGAAAATATGAATTTCTGAAATATTTAATAAATCAAACCTAAATAATTAGTATTTATTCTCAATTTTAGCAATTGTGGCTGGATGTACAGCTGTTATATTGGTCGGACTCGTCGCTGCTGGAGTATGCGCTTATAGGTAGAATTAAAAAATTCATTTTAATTTTAATTTATTTTATAAAATTCATGATGAAAGGAATTAAATTGATCAGCCATGCATATGATTAAAAAATGTACAAACTTTCTTCTAAAACTTAAGATTACAATTACAAAAAGTAGGACTTCAAAAGCAAGATTGTAATCTTGAAATTCTTATATTTTACAGACTTAGAGAGCGGATAAAATCGACTGAAAGCGTTGAGTAAGTAAAATTAATTTAATTTTTGAGCTTTTCTTACATTTTGAACTGCCTATGTAACTTCAACTACATATTACATTGCTATTATGATCACGAATTTTAATACCCCAAAGAATTCAATTTTATTTTATTATCCATTTAGATAATAGAGATTAGCAAGTGCGCTTCACTATTAATTTTACTGACACAGTCACTCGCAAATACAATTGCTGTATATTGAGCTTATGGATATTTAATTATTTAATTATAAAGTAGTGCTGGTTTATCCGTAAGCCAGAAGCTTGTGTCAATAATGTAAATACATATAGATATAAGTCAATAGCCATATAGGTATACTTAACTGCGATTTTAGATCGATAAATTACTTTAAAAGCTTTTCTAATAGCCGGCAGGCTTGAGTATAAAAGTCATAGGAAGGTTATTTTTATTTACCTGAAATCGCCTTTTTGGACATAAAATATTCATTGATTTTCTGCATGCATGACATACATCATGGTCATGATTATGATTATAGCTTGAAGCCTGCATTTAATATTCATACAAAGTATAATTAATAGGCTATTTTTATCCATTTTTATGAATTTTTATGAATTTTTTTTCCAGTTATGGGGTAACGGGTCCTTCAAAAGATGTTAGTCCGAGTATTGGAGATAGAAAATTAGCCCATTCAGCCCATATGTATCACTATCAGCATCAAAAGCAACAAATGGCAGCCCTTCAGAAAACGAATTTAACTGGTACTTTTTTTAAATTAAATTTAGGCTATATAAGGTTCTATGTAACTTTGATTCCAGCTATGCATCTATCTTTTTATCACTATCTCGATTCTAGTTCTAGTATTAGATTAGATTGAACTAGAAAATGGAAATGGTAAACCTTTTACCAGTACAGTACAGTATAGTAGTAGAGGTAGGTACTTATGAAATGAAAGTGAAAGTAAGTGAAAGAGCAAAATAATTTGAAATGAGAACATGAAATGGGAATGACTTTGGGGGGTAAATTAGGACTCTTGAAATTAATTGAATTTATTGTTACGAGTAGATCCACATTTAAAGTTAACTGACAATGAATTGAGCTGACAGTTCCATTTGCTTTTACAGATCTAGTTAAATATAGTTAATAAGCTATCTCAACATCCTAAATTTTACTGACTACTCGTAGTACCTAACTATTTTACTCAGCAGTATACCTACATAAACTCGTTTCAATTTTAAAATTAAAAGAACCTAGTTTGCCAGTCTTTGTCTTTCAAAAATTACTTGTAAATAAACAAAGTTCTTACTTACTTAAATTACTTGTGTGTTTATGAATTTTTTTGCATACTTTAACTGAAATCGACTGTAAAATGTACTTATATTTTTAATACCTATTATAATTATATTTTCAAGAAAATTTATACCTTACCTATTAATCTACTTACTGATCATCTTGAGTCTTCTTGAGACTTCACTTTTTTTGAAAAGAACAATCAGAAGGTCTTCGTTATGATCACGAACATTTTGTATCTAGTAATATAGTGTTTACAAGTAAGTGGATCATTTTATTTTGCTAATTAATTTCATGTCCCTGTCAATTTTAGCTGAGCGAGCTGGTGGATCTGACGTGGAAAGCGAAGATGAGAATGATGATGAACTCGACTATACCGTGTACGAATGCCCAGGACTAGCTCCGGTAACTATAAATAAACCATATAATGTCATATCCTACTTTCTCCACACATAATAAAACCCATTAAAACTATGATCTTTTTTACCTTAAAGACTCGAATCAAACCAAAATTAAATGCATTCTCGTAATTAAATCATAATTTTTTCCAGGCTGGTGAAATGGAAGTAAAAAATCCACTCTTTCATGATGATCAGACACCATCTACACCTTATGCAGGTGATGGTGAAACTGCGAGTGCACCACCAGCACCCTCACCAGCAAAAGACTCTACAGAAGTTGTCAAAGAAAAAGAACAACAGCCAGCTAAAAAGAAGCGATCGACCAAAAAGTAAAATTCGGCAACTTTGCAACTGTCAGGTGAAGTTATGAGAAGTGGCATAAATATGTATTACAGTATTTAAGATACCTAAATATAAGTTATTACCAAACATACATAGGTACTAAAAAAAACTTTTATGAGACACTCGAGAGTAAATTGAAGAATTTATAACCTTGAAACTTTAGATAGAAATGATATAAGAGAAAGCAAAAGAGAGTGAAATATCAGTAGTGTGTCAAGTTATGATTTTAAGGTTTTATATTCTAGGTTAAATGTACATGATTTAAGAGTACAAACAAAATTTCGTAAATATAAAAGTATAACCCTATTCTGCTAACTAAAATGCAAACAAAATCAAATATCCCATATACTATAATAATATTAAAGAATAAGTCTATCTTGAGAATTCAAAATCACTCTTTCGTTTACATTCGGTTTTAATGCTTTTTAAACACTATATTTCAGAACAGGTTTAAAAAAGATGCTTTAATTTTTGATCCAATCCTCCTGGGAATTTTTTGCCTACAAAAGCTGATCATAAAGTCTTAAATGTAGGAAAAAGTGCCCAGATTTTATTTCAAGAAAAAGTGAAGCATTCTTAAAAAAATATCTGCAAATAGTTTTTTAAATTCTTGCCACGTTCTACTTTAACAACCATTATGAAATTTTGAAAACTTTTGACTCCTTTTACACCTACTTAACACTCGAGAATTGAGAATTGAGAGTAAGTCTCTTTTGTAAATTTGTACACTTGGCCAGCCCCTTGTACTTGTAAATATTAATACATTATTTGATCAAGAGTACATTTTATAAAGATGAGTTTTTCTTACTGAGAAAGGATAAAGTTTTGAGTTTTGAGAATCCGTGGGCGTTTGTTGAGTTGAAGGAGATTTTGACTCGATCGGGGGAATTTCCTAATAAAATACTAGTAGAAACTAGTAATACTAGGAATATAAAAAATGCTTTTAAATATGTATTTGAAATGGATAGAAAGAATTTCTTTGGCATGTAAAGGCTCCTTCGAATCTCCAATTCTTTATAAATTTCTCTGATCTTTCGAGATCCTACTAAAAGTTTAAAAGCTTTCGAAAATTGAAATTGATTTCTTTTTGTCATGCATTTCATATTACCCTAAGATTTCATCCTATGTCTAGTATATATTATACATACATTATATGAAATCCCCAATTTTAAGAAAAAAGATTTCTAATTACACTCCAGTCCGGGTGAGAAATTTCCGAATTATTTAAATTGATTTTAAATGTACTTACTTGATAAAGATAGGCGTTTCTAAAAATATCCTTTTTTGAATGGAAATGAGATTTTATTCAATCACAAAATTTCAAAGGCAAAGTGAACTAATATTTATTTTATCAAGTCCTCGATTTATATTCATTATATTCAGTTACATGACAAGATACCTATCTACTTATACTGTATATTAAGTTAAATAGGATTTAGTTTAGGATATATCAGTAGATAAGTACACTTAAGTATACCTAATAGTAGTATAATTATAATTATAAGGCATTTTCGGTCATGTCTGACTGAAATTGCAAAATCCTTTCCTCTATTGATATTATACTATATACTTGTAAGTCTTTTTCCGAGAATTCTCCAGCTCTTAAAATCTTATAGAAATGGAAATAAATAAATTGAATACTCGACAGTTATAGGTTTATTTAGGATAGGTTTATACATAAGTACTATTAGGTACTATAAGTTAGTTAAATAATAAATAATAAATGGATGTGTAGTGTAGGTGTATCTAACAAGTTTGCTTTTTTATAAATCTAGAGAATCTATATAGGTACCTAATTAATAATTCGACTAATTCGCTTCCTTCCAAATAAAATTTTGCTATACATTCCTATCTAATTATGTAGTAGGTACTTACTTAATTAAGGGTTAGGATTCAAAACCATTTCCAAGAAAATGTCACAATCCGACCAAAAATTGACTTCAAATCTAAATTTTAAATTTTTGAATGCACTACCTACTACATATACTACATATTTACACTTAAAAACCTATACCTAATACCTAGGTAGGTAGATTGCTAAGTATTTGCATGAAATTTGAAATGATAAAATTATAAGATTTCTAAAATTATTCAAACTTTACTGGAGACAAAAATGGAGAAAATATTTTTATAAGGCATGCAAAATTATGGCTTGTACTTTTTGGGCCTATAAAGGTTATACAATTATTTGTGCGGAAATTTAATTAATGAGATATTTAAAATATTCTAATTAAGTTTAGGTAGGGTACTGTATAAGATCGAAGGATTTCTTAATAAAAGCCACAGAAGAATGCAAATTATAGATATTATACCTACAAAAGTACTACCAGAGAGCACATTTGAGACCACAATAACAATTTCATTTGTGAGAGAAAGTCGTTAAATATGACCTTTCCACCATTTATCGGACAACCCATCTAAATCTAAATTATACCCTTACTATTATTATATACATACTACAAAATAGCCTTTAGAATATGCAAAATACAAATTTCGAAAACATAAACTACTAGAATATAACACAAGTTTATACATATACGAGTATTACCTGTAATATTAGGCATGTCAGTTGAATAACAAAAGTAAACTATGACGTAAGAAAAGTATGAGAAAATCAAGATATTAAAAACCTAAGAATATAAGGATTATTAAACTTACTATTAGAAAATTTAGGTTTAGGTGTATCATTAGGTAAGATATATAGTTATAAGAAACTGATATTTTAAATGGATTCTAATTACAAATAGGTATTCTGTAACTGTACCAGACAAAATTTCGAGATTTGGAGACTTGAATTTGAGTAAAATAAATTAGTTTTAACTGTACAAGTGAAGATCTAATTAAATGTCAAAATCTAAATACATATACTTTGTATGTATAGTATAATGTCAATCTATCTAAATGTCATCTCAAGATGGTGCAATTTAGAAATTAGTAAGAACTAGTGTACCATTTAATTATGTAATTTTAGGAAAAAGTTATAAATCTATTTTTCCTTGTCTTAAATTCTATATAAATATTATGGTAAGTGAAAGACTATCATTTAAAAAAAATATTTAATCCAGTCTATATACTTCTTATACTCATATTTTTATCCTAATTGTACCTTTAAATTACTTATAGCCTAATTTTATCTTAAATTATAAAATTTTAAAGTGTAAAATATCAATTTAAGTAAAAATTTATGATGACTGATCTGTACTGTACGAGTATTATTTGTAATTTATTTAGTTTTTGTAATCTATAAGTACCTATTATAATTATTTTACTTAAAATTAGGTAGTATTTATTTGATAGTTTAATTTCTGATAATCAAAGGCAGCTAGCTGTAGGTTAAAGGTTAAGTATTTAATAGTAGAATGAAAGTTAAACTAGTAATATAGGACCTTAAATAAGGAAAAATTAGATTATAAAAATTATATAAAAAATTGTACATAAATCGAAAAATTGAAACAAACTTAATGAGCTGATCTGGTGCTAGATTAGATAAGTTTGAAAAAAATTGACCTTTTCATCAAAAATTATATATCTAAAATCTAAAGTAAAGTAAAATATTTTATGAATTGTGAATGTTAAATATTTATGTTTATGTTTAGGGTACTCATTATATCATTAGGTTGTAAACTAGTTAATTTTGAATTATATTTTTTGTTTGGAAACTTAATTTTAATCGTGAACTTTTATGAAAATTATGAATTAGTTAATTATGGATGTTTAATCGTACCTTAATTGTAGATATGAGTGCGCAAGATTTTGAATTACAAATACAAATTACAAATGTCAGATTATACTTTAGTATCAGAATTCTTTATATTTTTATTTTCTACAAAATTGAGTTTGGATGAGAAATAAAAAAATTCTTTTGTTTGAAAATCCTCATGCTTGCTTACACTTTACTGGTACAGTATTCAGTATACAGTATACAGTAGGGTAGTAAAGTAAGCATTCCAAAATTATTTATTTATAAAAAATGTATTTTTACAGTAGAAGTTGACTCAAGCCACAAGACTTAAATTTTATAGAGAGACACTTGGAAAACCGTATTTTTTGCAATTTTTTAGCATTTTACAAAGAATGACATTCAAGATAGTACCCGATGTATACTCGTAGTTATAAGTGTCAGATGCAAAACCCTTGTAAAAGGAAATTACTTCTAGATATATCTCAAGTAGAATAATTGGAATTGTCTGACTTGAAAATCTTTTGAATTTCTGAGAAAAATTTAATAAGACTGGTCTACTTTTCTTTTCAAGTATGTAATTTTATTTTTACCACCGACTGGTCCAAATTATAAATGCTAGGTACTTACTATACTAGAATTAAATTAGCTCAAAATATAAATTATTGGATTCTATTTTACAATCTTTTAAATATTTTGCTGATTTTAACAAAGAAAAAAATAACCTAGAACCTGCAAAATATTAAGAAAATTTTGAAATACTTCGTATCGTATAATCAAAAATTTATATTTTGGAATAATTTTATCATTTATAAATTGGACAAGTCTGTATTTATTTTGAACCAGATAATATTGAATCAGTCAGTATGCAACCTTTATATCAGTATACAACCCTATCAATGTAATACTCCGTATTACCATTTATTAAAGTTGAGACTTGAGATTTTCGAGATTCATAGCCATAACCCTGAAATCTGAAAAATAATGGTTTTTATTCATTTCTAGTTTTAAATTAGCCTTAAGGGCCTTAGGGGTATTATGAGCCCCAGAGAAAGTCATTTTATTAATAAAACTCTGTCTATCTGTATTGATATATTAAAGTGGGCCTTTCTGTAACCAAGAGCAATGCAAGTAAACAATCAACACATGATTCCATTATTTTCCAAAATACAAAGATATAAAAGTTGAATCTTGTAAACTATTTGTATTTACTCAAATATTTTTAAAAACCTATGCAAGATTTACATTTTTGCCTTACTTTTTCTGTGATTTAACCATTTTTGAGATAGTCTGCCAGCTTTCTCCCAATATTTACCTACAAATATTAAAAATATACGAAAATATTTGTAGTACTTCAAGTGCCCAATTGGTCAAAGGATAAAAATTCAAGTATTTCAAGACATTTTGGAGAAGTGAGAGATCTTTTTTGTGACTGGAGAAATACCCGGATTCTGGAATTACTCCGGAAAGTAGGTGGCATCCGGGAATCTTGGTGCTTGAATCGGTAAGTTTAATACTAAATTCAATCTACAAGTTCTGACATCAGATGTTGCCTATTAAATTTACATTGTACATAGTAAAGGCTAACAAATACAAGTAGTAGAATTTGGTAAGAAAGCTTGGATTTGAATTATTAATTAAAAGAGGCTCACTTTATTTGTTTATCTTTAAAAATACACTGGTTAGTTTACAAAACAAATGCAAAAAAAAATACAAAAAATAATCAAAGACTAGATAAAAATATACCCATTGTAACATATTAATAGTCTTAATTAACAAGAATACCCCTATACAATTACCATTAGCTAATCATAAGTATAAACATTTTATTTGGTATATTTTAGTAGATTAACATAAGTAAGCTTCTTATACAAATATAATATATTGGTAACACAAAAAATATAAAAATTGGAGGTTATTCTACAATATATTGTTAGATTAATTAATTTTAATACTTGTATATATAATGCTAGATTACAGATAGTAACATATAGGCAAACAAAAATAATAATTATAGAAGCTTAAATGACAAATGGATAGTTAATTTGACACAATAAGGCTTAATTAGTTAGTCTGGGACACTTGACTTGATAAACTCGAATTTAATCTTTATACTGATATAAATTTTATACATATAAAGTTTCGAAGTATAAAACTATCTGAATCTACTATACCTATACTGGTATAAATTAATCTAGGTCTAATATTAGACAACCGCAAATTAATTACAAAAATAATTACATTTAATCATTATTAAGTCAGTCTATTTGAGTCTTCGAGTAGGATTACCTTTTTTAATTTTGCCATTTAAGCTCATTATCAATATTCTGTCCAAGTTGAGTTTCAAGAGCGGCAATTTTTATATTTTGTATGCTTTCAGTGTTCTGTGATGTACAGGTTTTGAGCCCTTCTTTTACAAGGTGACTTTGGACAGCTGCTAATCTCAAATGATTCGTTTGTAGATGATCTTTCATAGTCGAGATTTCATTTTTTACATTTTGGATTGTACGAGATTGCTGAATCTAAATATTAGAGGAGAAATTTTTTTAGATTGGGATTTAGTGTAGGAGTAGATAATGAAAAATATTAAAATCAGGGTTGTAATTGTTGGTTTTTTGCAATTTTTCTATAAGGTCAAGAAAATTCTGATGGCATCAGTAATATAGGTAGTTAGTTTTGATAGAACATTTTTGGGAATAACGTAACCAAAATCAAAAGCTCATAAAAAAGCAAAAATTTGAAATATGTAGGGTAGGTACCTATTTACCTATATAGAATTATGCTTGAAAATTTTGAAAATTTTTAAAATACTGGATTTTTGATCAAAAATTTTACTATAGTAGGTCTTTCTTTCAGAAAAATTTTTGTTTTGAGGTATTTTTTTTGACAAAAATTTAACTCAAAGCTTACAAAAAATATAAAATTTCAAAATTTTGGAATTTTTAATATACCTAATTATTTTGATAATTGATTTGAAAATTTTCGGCTTTTTTAAATTGTGATTTACCTGTTGCTCTTTAATTTCCTCATCATTAACTGAAACTTTACTGACAGTCGCCTCCATTTTGGCCATAGTACTTTGCATAGTTGTCAATCTCTCGTCATATTTTGACTCGAGGGCTTCTAGAGATTTGAAAATCTGAGTTGTTGATCCCTTTAGATGAGCGAGGGAGTTCATCCGATCATCAAGTGCCTGTAGACTGACTTCATAATCAGACGAGGTTTTCTCCAAAGCTGAGAGTCGAAATAATGTGGAGGCTCCATATTCTCGAACTTTTGCATCATTTTTATTCTGATTATTTGACATTATTTCTCCGGGTACAATAAGAGGATTAGCTGGATGATTTTGATTCCATGATTTCCATTCTAATTTTAATATCCTTCTATGAAGATCCCTTTGATCTTGTCCTATCTCTCCAATCATCTTCTCTAGTGCTGAGAATTCCCTTCTTACAAGTTTTTGATGACGATGTCGAAGTCTTCGATGATTTCGAATCCGTCGTCGAGTTCGAGTTCGAATTTTAGCCAAGCTAATATCTCCATTATCTTCATCTACTTGAGGTTCTGTAAAAAGTAAAATATTTATGGGAAAGTGTACATGTTAGTAAAATTGCTTACACAATATCCATTCTCATTCAATGGATATTTGATTCAAGACTCGTTCATGAATAAGCTTAAAGGCTTACACCAGGGTACTAGTACTAGTAGGTACATGTATAAGCTATAGTAGGTAATATTTGTACTGGAGAAATGAATTTCTCAATAGTGAAAAGATACATGTGTGATGGCTCATTGGTTTGTGAAAAAGTCTCAAAGGGCTTGCGAAACATACTATGTATGCGAAATACACTATGTATGTATGTAATGTAGTAATAGTAGATGATAGGAAAAGATTGCCTTTTTGAGGAAAAGCTTTTGAATTTTGCATTAGACAACCTATACTTAGGATTAGATTGGTTATTCAGCAGGGTCTATACATGAACATTGAAGATTGAACATAGACCAAAGTCAAGGGAATACAAATAGTCAATATAATACTTATGTAGTAGTACTACTCGTAGTAATATCAGTTAGTTTAGTAATCACATATAGTCAAAGTCAAATTTCAAATCCACTTGACACTTGACATTTCATTTCATTTGCATCCGAATTTTGAATTTGAATTCCTTGTTGCCTTTTTGTCTAACCAAGTGGAAAGTTAAGGCTAAATCAAATTTTAAATCCAGCAGCATTTTACATAACTAGGGTACTATACTTAAAGACTAATACTATGTAGTATCAAGGAACACCTATCCTAGCCTAGATGATTGTAAAACTACTAGGTTTAACAATCTACTTTGCATATACATTGACTATCAAATTCAATGTGAAAATTTTATATACCTTCGTTATCATCATCAACATCATCTGCATCATCATCTTCACTCTCAGCTGAAGAATCCTGAACCATCATATCGAGCTGCTTTTGAATATAATCAGAGTTTACCCTTGGTTCTCTCATAACCATCACCTTTATAAATAAAATTAGAAAAATGTAAATTTTTCAAATCATATCATGTAATCGGATGTGTACTACTCGTACTCGTACCTCAGGATCTGCTGAATCTGGATTAGATTGTGTGAATTTGACCCCCATATTTCCCTGCCAAATTCTTATCTCTGCAATATCCTCCTTCATCTCCAAAATTGCCTCGTCAGATTTCTCTCTAGAAACTTTTAGATCTTGAATTTCTTTTGAAATTCCCTGCAAATCTCGATTCAGGGTTTGAAGGCCACTTTGCCACTCTTGTTGTAGAGATAGAAGGCCTGTGACATTCACAGATGAAGAGACTTCGGCCATTTCGTGCCTTAATTCTCTCATAGAACCCTTCAGCCATTCTATTGTAGTCTATTAAGGCATAATTAAACATGGCAAATTAGATTAGAATCGCTAATTAACTACCTAAATCAAAATATCTGTAAAATCTAGAATATAGCCTTAAGGTTTAGGAATATGGAGCAGAAATCTAGTCCAATACAATTTATTCCAATAATAAGTGTATCTGAAATATAATTAACTCGAATCATAAATTAAAATTAAAACCCAATGGTTTTAATGTGGTTTTAATGGGCCAATTGCAATATCAGTTTCAGTTTCAGTAGAGAAATTTTTCGGATAATTGTGTTCTGGATTTTAGAGATTATTGGTGGTAATACAAAACTTAAATATGTTCCAATTCCAGAAATATCTTTAAATTGATCTAGACCAAAATAGTTTGAGATAAATCACAATGGTCAGAACAGAAGGTCCAAAGTTTTCGGTCCTAAAATTACCAGATATTTACAGAATAGGTATTCTGTGGTTGATTTGAAATTAAAATTAAAGTTAGACCCATTGATAATAAATGTAACTTGTGCCTTTTAGTCAACTTGGGTGGTTTCAAAATATTTGAGATTATTACATCATTGAATTTACAGTATCTATTATTGACTATAGATTTGTAGGTTAAGGTGCATTACAATGTAGTAAGGTACTTATTATTACAAAGTATTTACCTCTCCATTATGAAGTTTATTTTCGAATTTTGTTCTTAATCTCTGTTCAGCCTCATGGCTCTTTAGTTTCCGAATCTCCTCTCTATAAATAGAGCAAAAAAGGATCATTAGTTACATCATTAGTTTTCGCTTATAAACTTATACCTATAAAGTACCCTACTACTAGTAATATCAGATTATACTAGACTTGTTATTTCATAGTAGATTAGCTCAAAATCCAAAAGTTGCTGTTTACTTAACGTTAACGATATCGAATTAAAATTAAAATTAATGTATTTCCATTAGTAGGCCTATTTGTTTTCCCTTGAGTAGGACCCTTATTATTAGACTTGGAAAATTAATTTTTCAAAATCCTTTGTTTACTCTGACTATTTTGAGAGCTAATTTATTCATCAACTAACACTACCACTACTATTATTAGCTTTTGTGTACCATCTCTATTAATGTTAATGTCTTCAGCTCGACTAGTCACATAGAGACCATAGTATTTTATTATATTACAAGTACTAGTAGGTATCTATACTATATCTAATTTGGTTTATGATCTCTGGGGGTTTCTAACATTATTTAATGAAGTTGGCTCCTTTGCTTTGTTGCTAAAATAATATTATTTTATTTTAGTAATAATAACAGTATCCTACTAGTAGTATTCTGTTTGCAATAGATAAAATAATCTAAATAAGTTATACCTATACAACTACGCACATCCGGCACAATCTATTCATTTAATTTATCTTTTATTTTCCACTTTATAGTACTACTATTAGGGCTTAATAACATACAGTATTTGTATCTGTATCTGTATCTGTATCTGTATCTGTTTCTGTATACAGTAATAGAAATAGAGTAGAAAAAAGTCAAAGTTCAAAAGCCTTCAATCTTAATTAGAATTTAGTTTCGGACAAGTCCGTGCTTTCTTTCTCAGATCAAAGATAAAGCTTATCCAGAAGGAAAGTTACACAGATTTTTCTTTATAAAATGTATAAAAAAATCCAATATTTTACTTTCATTGAGATTGAGATACATCTCTACTATTCACAAAATATTTCAAGCACAAAAGGCCGAAATTCATACCTCTTTCAAAACAAAACAGATCGATCCACTAAAACTGAGCAAGTTGGCTGCAAAGAGATTTTTAGGTGTTTTTTCAAGATAAAAATTAAATATCAATTTTTAAACATAGGATTTTAGTCATTAAAAATCAAAATATTTGGTAGAATTTTTTCAAAAAATGTTAAAAAATGCTATTTTAGGTTAGAAAATTGCATCAAATACGCAAAAGTTGAATTATATTTTTGATAGTTTGATGTTTTTTTATGATTCAGTATTTGTATGAAAAATTTTTCTTTCTTATTTGACAAAATGGAAAACTTATTCGGGAATTGAGTGATTGCAACGAATAGAGAAAAAATATGGGAAATAAAAAGTCACGTCTCGATATTTCATCTTTGGCATTTATCTTTATATCGGTCATCCGAATAAAGTAATCCTAATCTAGATAAGACAAATTTCTCCGATTTCTTGAAACTTGGTCAGATTAATCATAGACCTACTACAGATAAATTAGGTCTTATAAATAATAGTAAGTGTACTTAAATGCTACTACATATTCATATAAGTACCTACCTACTATAATCGTATATAGGGTACTAGAAATATCACTACATAACAGCTAGCAGGGAAATGGATTTCTCTCTGTTCCCAGATCTCCAAAAATATGAAATAGGTAGGTAAATAAGTACACTACAATAAAATTTTCAATCAAAAAAGTGATTCTAATTGACGAGTGTCAAAAAATTCGCTTAAAAACGCGACCTAGGTCGCCTTCAGAGTGACCTGAGATATTTTCGAACATGGTCCTTTTACAATTAAGCTGGAATATTTCAATAAAATATTTATACCTAATTAATTAGCAATATCAAGTCGTTTGCGATTTGGTCAAAGTTGCTAGTTATATGTAGGGTACTACCAGTATATAGTGAAAAGATATCAATTAATTTATCCCATGTTTTGGTTCGCCTGTCTGACTTTCCATTGAAATTAAGTTTTGGTCTTGGATTTACTTTTGTTTTTGTATGTATGCCAATGCCAGCCAGCCTTAAACAAAGCTTTAAATACGACTTGTACACATAGATATATTTTACCATTTTACTTTGACTGTACAATTCTGTGCAAAATTAATGGGAGTCGGCAGTTGAGGGCAGAAATACCCGCCTTAAACTTTGTGGTTTCTTACATTAGATAGTATTTGAACTTTTCATTGAATTAATGTATTATACTAGTACTATACTAGTCAGCCTTTTCTTTTTGCCATTTCTTATGGTCAAAAAGTCTAATCTAATCCCTTGTCTTGTCATGTCATATAGGATACTCGTAGCTTATAGTTTAACTGGATGTGATATTTATTAGGTTAGGTATTAGAAAATAATTTAAATTCAAATTAGAGGAATTATTCAAACCTGAGGTAATCGATTTCCCCTCTCAGCTCACTGACCTCAGTCTTCATCTCGACCTGCTTTTCCTGGACTGAGATCGCTTCGCTCAGAACATTTTTTAAATCCGCCAAAAAAACTACCATCGATTCAACCCTATGTGAATTTTCTGAGAGTTTTCCAGCTATGAATCTCATACTTTGAGTTAAATCATGAGGATTTGAATTCATAGATAAATCTTGAGTTATTGAATTGGGACTAGTTATAGCAGTTTCACTATTTCTGGTAGAAATTTTATTAGTTTTAAAATCATTTGAACTTTTACTAGTACTAGTACTAGTAGAGTCACTAACAAGAAGAATATTTTCTATTAAATCTGATTCTCTCCTCTCCGAGTCTAAAATCAAATCTAATTTATTCTCCAAACTTTTGAGATTCGATTCTCTAGACCTGGTAGTAGTACTAGTACTATCGACAGAAGAAAAAACCGCAAATGATGATGAGGTTTGTTCTTTTGAAATTGTACTTTCATCATTTTCAGAATCTGAATCCCATCTTGGTATGAGTAAATATCCATCGATGGATTTTGCCAATAATAATAGTAGTACTAATAAACTCGTGATTCTTTTCATTTTTTGATATTTTAAAAAGCTGCACTTCACAAAAAACTTGGCTTCAATGATAATACATTACTGATATAGGAAATTTTTTCTAAAAAATCACTTCGTGCCTGTGATACTTACTGGTATGAAATGAAGGATTTCTGTGAGATCTATTATTATTTCTTAGTTTTAAAGGGCACGTGTGCCTCAGAAAATCCCCTTAGAAAAATAGAAAAATGAGTCGGTATCGGTTAATATGAGTTGTACTACTGAGCTAATGAGCAATAAGTGTGCTCGGTTCAGAACCCAAGTTAAGTTGAGGGGCCGACCCTTCGCCTTCGACATGTACCCTGTTATTCTTAACATAAGGTATACACGCTTATAAACATGAACTGCTTGGCTTTGGCCTGATGAACCAAAAAGGCGAAAAATGAAGTTCATAATGAAATATGTATCAGTAAGTACAGTAGTAGTACCATACTACAGTAAGTACATAAATGATAATATCTGTACATGTACCTAGTTTGTCTTTTGACTTGGCCATCTTTTCTACCACTATCAAGTAAAGTTTCTAAAATTTTACATTTTCAAGCTAAAATTACATAGCTAAAAAATTCGTAGAATCCTCCGAGTTAATTTTTTTTAGATTTTCTGTGTCTTGCAAAGTAGAAAAAATAAGTACCCTACTACTTGTAATAATCAAGTTAAAATTGGATACTTTTGAAAATTTGATAGAAATTGACTTTCAAGAAAATTTTATTAGTAAATGCCCTTGTCTAAATTTGAAATTTTTTAAAATTTTCAGTTTCATTTTGGCTTTTTTCGGAGCTTTTTGGACGGTTTCTTGCTCAGGGAATATATGATTATTCTAACATAAAAGTAAAGCAAGCCAGCAGGTTAAAGTTAAGGTTTTAGGTTAGCATTTGTTTTGAGTTTTTGAGTTCTTGAAGATTTTTGAGCAACTGAAAAGAGACCCAAAGAACACCTGGCTACTACGTTTTAAATCCAAAATTCAAAATACAATACATAAAACTTACTTCTAATACTAGTACTCTAGTAGTGTACTAGGTAGGCTAACAGCTTTCACAAAAGTTAGCTCCTTCATATCCTAGTTAAGGGCCTTAAATCTCCAAGTCTCAACTATCCTAGTACCTAGCTAGTAAGGTATCATCAGTATTTGTAATTCGTATGGTTAGGTTTTGAGAAAAAGACAGGTGGTCTGCCTATACCTTTTTCTCACTTTAACTCTGGCCTTTTCTACCAATACTACTAGACAGTATTACTTGTACAGTATAGGTAGGGTACTACAAGATTTCAAACTCTACACAAAATCCTTGTACTTTGTACTACAGAATACCTACTGATCACGAGTAGGGTACCTAGTTTTTGTCTCTATTTACTTTTCATATAGGTAGTTCATACCTACGAGATTTCGATCAACTGTACCTTTTTTTGAAAAAAAAATCCCTACATTACATTAGCCTACTTTGATGCCTTTAGCAACTGTTTTCAAGTACATTTTACGATTTTTTAAAATACTTCCAATTTCCAAGTATATCGGGCTAACAATCCCGGAGCGATTAAGATAGGTCATGTATTTTTTTTATAATTTATCTACTTGAACATATGCTCCTGTGTCTTAAATTTCTCATTTAAATTCTAATCCAATTTTATTATCTACCTATAGATAAATTATGAGATTAGATGCAGTATGTAGGAGAATTTATGTCCGGTATTGACTCGACTGACTTAATTTGATGGATATTTAAATCATAAAATAAAGCTGAATTGAATAATATGTAGGCTCTTTGTCATTTAAAGGAAATTTTTTCAAAAACTTCAGATCTATCTGAGGATAAGGTATAGGTACCTAAAAAGTATTTCAAGAAGTTTTATTGACTTTCGTCTAGTTAAATCTTTGAAATGAGATTTTAAATGAGAAAAAGCGACTTCTTTATTTAAGAATTAAGTACGGGTATTTAAATTTGATCGATTTCACAAATTCTTACTTTTATTCTCATTTGGTCTTATGGGACTCATATACTTTGTAGTAGAGCAATTTAATTCACTTTTCCTTTCATTACTCACTTTATTATCAGAGCTTTCTTTTCCATTAACTCCTTCAGAGTCCTAAATTCTTCAGATTTCTAGTAAAGCACATACTTCATACATACATATACTGATATGTATATGAGTATCTACTAGTATAATTTGCATAAAAGTTAAAAATATCCCTTGTAAGTTGAAAGGAAAGTAAGTCAAAGATAAGGTTCTGAGACTCTCTGAGTTTTTTTGAATAAAAAAAGCCTTATTTGGTCTTACATGGTACAAATACTCGTTGTAGGATTTGAATTTTGAATGTGTAAAAGGATCTTGAAAAAGTTTTTCAAAGGTACAGTAGGTAGGTACTTGAATAGTAGTAGAGAATAGAAATTTGGGTTTTATTTACTTTAGATCCTAAATCTATTTCTGAAATTATGTCAGAGAACTTGTCAAACTTGGTCAAATTTACTGTCTATAGGTAGGTACTACTACTACCAGTAGTGAATAGTGTAGGTATGATCATTTTACTCGTCCTATAATTTACTTATGCTCATATGAACTTGATTATAATAAAATTTTCATTTCTTTTGATGTTTTTTCTTGTAGAACTTTGTGCAAGTCATTTCGCCAAAAATAAAACTTTTTTTCTTTTCTCCATTTACTATTAGATATCCTATAATAATATATTTTACTATTCTATAAGTATAAGTTTTAGATAGAAAAAAAATCCCATTGTAATCTGTCGGTTGTAACTCATATTCCTTTGAATTCAATGTGACTTTTTTCATAATATCATCAATAATATTGGTCCTCTGATGCAAAAAGGGAATACTACTGCTACTATTCGTACCAACTATATTTACTCATGGGTATTTTAGTAAATTTTGATCATATGAAGTATACTGTAATAGTAAATATATTCTTTTCTTGTCATTATTATTAAACTTGAGCTTTTACCCGAATTGCAAAAGGGATTTTGAGACTTTTTAGAATTAGAATTAGAAAATGAAAAAGATACTAAAATGTATTACTTTTACTTATTCTTATACATATATAAAAGTAAGTAGTATTTTTGATTCTGTACTCTGTATGAAATATGCAACACCCAAAAAGTCTTTTGGGAATTGTATTTAATCACAAATATATTTCAAAATCACATTTATTGCTTTTATAAATGCCCAAAAACTTCTGTATAAAGTAGCTTTAAAAACAGGGATGTCTTGAAAGGAGCTTTTAAAAGGCAAAAATTTTGCTTGTTTAGGATACCTAAAGCAATATTTACTGATACTAAATAGTGCACTATATAGTGCACTTATTTATTATTTAGTGCACTAATAGTGCACTAAATAATACACTATATATGACTCAAAAATTCTCAAAATTTTGCATTCGATTCAGTCAAATTTTGCATGAATTGAAGGTAAAATTTTGAGAATTTTTTAATTATTTTTATAAATATTGTAGTAGGTATTTGATTTTGGTTTGATTTTCTATAAAATTGAGTGAATTTTTGTAAGATTCTGATATTTAGGTGCAGCTATGATATAAAGTACCTAATTGTACTTACCCACCAAATAGATTTAATCTATCTAATCGTAAGTATAAATTCTAGGTATTTCCTATAAAGAAATTTTGTTGTATTTGTAAGGTCATTGACGAGTATATTCTTGAATTTGAGTCATATTGAGTAATAAGTGTTAAGTCGCAAAACTGTATAGAATTAGAAATTAGCAAATACTTTGCTTGTTTGGTATAAAATTTCATTTATTCTTGGAAACTTTCCTCATTATCTTTATACTTATTTATCCCATTTATTTAAGATTGCTTAATTTAATCATATGTTCATATTGCTCAACTTTATAATTATAATTATAATTATGAATAATATAAGCTCTTGTATTCAATGTAATACTAGTACATATACAAACATAGTTCAGTAGACATATTTGTTTTGTGTTTTAGTAAATGTCATTGGGACACCATTTGGCACATGGTGGAAATGACAGTCTAGTCTCGTATGGTCTAGAGAGTAAATTAAGTCTCACAGACTTAAAAATAGAATTTTGATAAAATTTTGGTCAAATTGAGAAAGCAAAACACGTGCCAAGTACACCCATAACACAAGAAATATAAAGTCTCTCTCAAAGTCTCAACTCATTCTTAAGGCAGCTTTTCTGGGCTTTTTTTGGTTCAACTGCAGCATCTGCTTACTTGGGGAAAAAATTTGACCAATTGTTTCCTTATTGAACGAACGGACAGCAAAATTCTAATTATAATACAGCTACATACTACCTATATGTATATGTATATACCTTCGAACTTCGAACCCTTTCAATTTCTACAGCTAGCCTATGGCTTATCGTTATTAATGATATTTTTAAGATTTTTGAGTAACCCTACCCTAGGTATCTATTTAACAGATACAAAACATATAAATAGGTTAGCTTTACTGATATATTAAATTTTTAACTTTTTATTTTATGCCTTTGGCGATTTCGTTCGCGTGGCTTTCATCTGCTTCTTATTTACGGACATACTCATACAGGAATGGCAATTTTTAGAGTTTTTTGAAGATTTTATTATTTAATTTTAACCTTACGTTTTGAGCAGTTAGAATACCTATAAAATTTCCATATACTATACCTAATCATTTCAGAAACATAAAAAGTTTAAGTAGAATCTTATTGCAAAGGTAAAATTTTGATATATTTTCTTGTGATTAAATTATGAATCTAGTGTATTATCGTATATCCATTTATTTAATTGTTAAATATCCCTATCTGACCAGTTTTTACTTAAAATATTAGAATTTCAGGCATTGGTTGCACGTTTTAGAGTTACCTATACGGTAGATATTGTAAGTTGGAAAAACTTTCCAAAGATCTTTGATTTTTCCCAACCCTGCCATTATAAGTTCGATTGAAATTGTAATACCTTTACTACCTACTTTTGGGTATTTAAATACCCAAATGTAACCAAAAGGGCCATGTGTCAAAATCTCCAAGAAATATTTTACACCCTCAGCACCAGTCCTTACATTCGTAGTTTAGTTACTGTGCTTTGTTTCCTCCTGTATCACTCCTACTTCCTACAATTTACCTTATTCTTATCCTTAAATATCCAAAATGAATCTTAAAAGATTACTATCATACCCTACTTATTTTTACTATTCTCTTATATCTGTACTCGTACGAGTATAAGGCATAAGGGCATACTAATACTAATAAGTAAGCCCTTACATACTATAGTATGTATCTACTATCTACTTTCATCAATCACAAGAAAATGCTCCTTCTATTACATTTTACAGTACATTGAAGATGTGAGCAGATGTTTTTCTTTTTTTCAAAGTCGAAAGCAGAAGCTCCAATTCATACTGGATAAAGATAGCATTACAAAAAAATATTTTGTAAGAATATAACAATGCATCATCCAGTTTGGCTTTTTTCTTAAAATTATCTCCTTTCAAGTATAACTATATGACTAGATACAAAATCCAAATTGTAGATATAAGAAACATATTGAACAGATTGGTCAACTTTTCAACAAATTGAATTCATTGCAAATACGTAGGTAGTACCTATATAGATACTCGTATCAAAAAATGTCAAAAGTTGTCACAAATGCATTTCAATAAAAAAAGCATAGGATTTCAATTTTAAATATTAGTCGCAATTTTCTCTATCAAATGTAACTAAAATTCTACAGGGATGCAGTAACTATCCACAATACTAAAATATATTTTCTGAGGATTTGAATATCGAGAAACTTGTTTGCATAAATCAGGCAATTTTCGAATTGTAAAACACCTTAATCAAAAATATTTTGAACTGACATGCTTTCTACATTGTTTATTTCAAAAAGAAAGTTTTGTAATGTCATGTGATGACAAAGCTAATGATAACAAAAAAAGGAAACAGTTTTCATTTAATTACATTTGGGTGATATAGGCTAATGTCATTGTCTATTAGAATTAGAATACACCTACTGCGAACAAGTTTAAGAATAAGTATTGGAAAACTCGATCAAATTTTTTGAAAACACTCGAAATTTTATAGGTTTTGTGGACAGATATTGAGCAAATCTAATTTAAAAAAAGGTTTTCCTTCACATCAATTTAATTTAAAGATAAACAGATAGAGTGCTTTTATTCAATAACCATACAAAGCCATAATAATAGTATGTATGTATGTGGACAGATACCCAAATAGTCATGGCATAATAGAGTTACACAAGAATAACAATTTGAATTGAATTGAATTTCATTTTATTTCATTTCTTTTTATCTATCTATCTAAAACTAATACTATCACTACCTACTCCATTATATTGACTATCTTTTTCTATTTCCAGCTATAGGTTCTGGGCCGAGCTTTTAAGCTTTTTTCTTCAAGAAGAAGGAAGATTGTAATTGAATTTGTGTACTGTAAATTGGTGTAAGTACTTCTATAAGAATACCCATAGTGCAGTATTCAGTCTATCTAGTACTATGAAGGAGACTGTGGTCTGGACCGAAAAGATTAACTTGCCAGAGAATGGGGACAATTGGTAAAATCTTTATGAGCTTGGAATTTTTTTTACGATTTTAGGACCAGGCTACTATTATTTTTACTTACTTATTTAACTACTGCAGTTTGTACTGAGGAAAACTGCGGATATCTTTTTATTATAGAGTTAAATTGAAAATTAGTAAAAATAGGGCTATAGAACCCCTTCATTTATGTCTGTTTAATCAGGCTTGAAATATCATTAAAAACACGCAGGCTATAGGCACTTTTACCAGTATATTAGGAACTTTAGAAAATGCATACATTTAAAGTCAAAATTTTGAATCATGTATCCTGTAATTCATTAATAGCTTTGAAAAACCGTATTTTTGACAAATTTTACATGCATTCTCTTGAGATATTGTGTTCATTTTTGGTATATCAGAGCTGAATTAAATAAATAAACAGACAATCTAACTTTAACTTTAAAAAATTTATACTTTTTTAGATTAGGATTTCAGAATTTTCAATTCTTGAAGATATGTCCTTGGAATTGATTTTTTAATAATTTCGAATTTATAGATCAGAAGCTTTTCTGATGGTTTTTATGCTTTTTTTTTTAAACTTTCATACAAAGATGAGATAGCCTTTAGAATTGAGAATTGACAATAATAATGGGATATATTAAATTTGATATGATGTCAATAAAGCTGAATTTTTTTATTATTTTTGTTAGCGTTTATGATCTCTGTTTTTCTCCGGATGGGGAACAAATAATAGCTGCATGCGGATCCAGGATCCTCGTGATCAATGTCGAAGAAGGCTCTATATTACAAGCTCTAAAAGGTACTTATTCTTAGACTTTTATATTATTCAAAAAAATTAAATGGCTTAATAAACTTAACTTGTCAACTGATATGGAAGGTCACAAAAGTTCGGTGTTTTGTGTCTCATATTCGTCGGATGGTAAAAGATTTGCGACCGGGGGTGCGGACAAAAATGTCATCATTTGGACAAATACATTGCAGGGGACTTTGAAATATGTGTAAGTACCCTATATTTATATAAGCACTTAAATATACAATAAATGCAATAAAGTTATTGGAAATTGATAATATGTATACGGATTGCATAATACCTACTTATAGTATGAGCAGTATATGTACCTTAAGAATACAAAAGTAGATAAACTAGACTAGTATGGATTTTTTTCTGATTTTTTCTGATTATAAACATTTTAAGTCATATCTTTAGACATAGTTTGAAATAATGAAATAATGGTACTTTTACTTATATATTTTAGGTTTTACATTTTCAATTTCGATTAATTTTTGTAAAAAATGCTTAATTCTAGACATGGTGAGTCGATCCAATGCTTGGCTTTCAACCCCCAGTCTCAACTATTAGGTAATTTTATATTTCATCCAAGTATATCCATACTTCTACAAAAAAAATGTACCTAATTTGCCATTTATTTGCCAACTAGCGAGTTGTTCCGTGAATGATTTTGGTTTTTGGACACCAGATAAGAAATCTGTCGATAAGCACAAAGTTCCAGCGAGGATAAATGCTTGTTCATGGTCCAGTGATGGCATGCATCTTGCCCTCGGTCTCGCTAATGGATTCGTATCTATTCGAACAAAGGTTGGCCTATTAGATTAGAATACCCCTCTCTGTAGTAAAAGTTTCATAAAATGATAAAATGATAAAATATATAAGTTTTTATTTGATGACGGAGGATCTTAGACTTACTTTTTTTTTTTTACTTATCTAACCTATACTAGGTTGACAAAGTGCTTGCAGTTTATCATATCTTAATCTTGATTTTTTTTCCATGTTGTCTCTTGCATTTTCAAGGCCGGTTCTGAGCAAATTCGGATTGAAAGACCTGGTGGAATTAACTCGGCCGTATGGGGTCTTGCATTTGGACGTAATCCTGAAGATAGTGAGAGCGAAATGGTTATTGTGGCAGATTGGGGACAAGTTTTATCTTTTTACAATTTAAAGGGAAAGCAGGTACAAATAACCTACTTTGTACAGAATATATGTACCTACTTGTAGTACAAAGAAATGAATTATTTGGGCTTTTTAAAATTGATGCAATTACTTTACCGAATGTATTATCAGATTATGAAAGAGAGATCACTTGGATTCGATCCACTTAAAGTAATTTACGCGAAAACATCTCGGGACTCTGAGTACATAATGGTCGTTGGTCAAAATAAATCCGCTACTATTTTTACCACTGAAGGCATTCGAGTTTGTTCAATTGCCGAACAAGAGACATGGGTTTGGACTGCAGCCATTAAACCAAATACTTTCTCCATTGTAAGTGAACTTTTTACTTTATTTTGACTAAAAATAGTTGTTCGACAAATTACTGAGTAACCTACTTATATATCTACTCCTACCTCAAGTCTCAAGTGCATCGAAATTGGGATGATATACGCCCTTAAATTAAATAAAATGCCTTATCCATCCGAGGATAAGTAAAGCAAACCTTTATTAAAAGGATCAATGCCATTTGATCTATAGAAAAAAATAGCTAAAATTTTTATTTTATTAATACCTAATTATTTGTATATACAATATTTAGACAAAATCTGGTTTTTCAGACAAAAATCGAAGAAAATGTAGGTACTCTTACTAGGTAATAGCAAGAGCCTATCATAATAAAATAACATAAGCCTTATTCGATAGAAAATGTAAGTAAGTTAAAGTACCCTATGAATTATTCTAGGCATCATAATAGCTATTTTCAACTGTATTTTTACGTTTTACTTTTCTAAAAACCAATAAGTCCTTAAAACCCCTTATTATTTTTTTTAACCGACAATACTCTCATATGTTTGAGTTTGAATATGAAAAATTAATGTTCAGACAAGTCTGACTGACTGACATGACATTTACTATTCGAGTCAGATCACAATTCTTAAAATGAACAAATTACCCTCATGTACATCACTAGTAAATGGTGAATTACCCGATCCATTTTTCCAGAAAACTGTCAAAGATCATCGTGCCATATGCCACAAATAGTTTCAAGAAATTATGCACGCGTTTCAACAGATAATTCCTTTACATATCTCATACATACATTATGTGTTCTTACCTACGCCTACTGTATGCTCATATTGTTCACAATTTACTTTTTTTCTATTCCAGGCAGTAGGGTCTCAAGGTGGAGTCCTTACTTACTATGATGTTCAATTGCTGGTTGTACACGCTCTGTACAAAAGCCTCTACGCCTACCGGTACGTACTTAATATTAATTGGCCAATATGCTTCATTTTTTTTATAAATTTTTTACAATCAACCCTACTGGTTTACTACCTTACTGATATCGAATAAAATAGACAAATAGTTAAAGAGGTACCAGTATAAAGAATGATTTAGGACTCTTCTTTTGACTTTTGAACGGAATAATTAATGAGAGTAGCCCTGCTGCCGGCTACAATACGATATAAAAGTCCATATGGATCCTTCTTAAGTAGACCTTTGCCCTCAAAATTAGCTCCATATGTATAGTTAGGTAGGTACCTTTAGAAAATGAGAAATATGAAGGTGGAGTTCATAATAATAATTTGTGAAACAGATGTTAAAGACCATGAATGGCTATAAATGTGTAATAATCCCAACATTTTGACTTTTGTACAGGACGAATATGAGTGATGTAACTGTTCAGAATTTACTGAAGGATACAAGGGTTCGAATAAAATGTCGAGATGTTATCAAAAAATTGGCAATATTTAAGGACTCGATTGCAGTAAGCCTATACTTTTACTATTAACTAGTTTGTATTTGTATGTAGGTACTATAATATTTGCTGTAGACTAGGCCTAGGATATGATTGATGATTTCGAGTTTTGATGTTTATTTTATAGATTCAATTTCAAGACCGTGTGCTTATCTATCAGAAAGATCCCGGCTCAGATGATTTGAAATACACTTTAAAGGATAAAATAAATCAGATTTTTGAATGCAGTCTGCTCGTAATATGCTCAGAAAATCTAATTTTATGTCAAGAGAGGAAACTTCAAAGTTACACTTTCAATGGGACCAAAGTGAGAGAATGGATTTTAGATTCAACCATTCGATACATAAGGTAGGTTACCCAGTACTGTACCTACGAGTACAGTATAGTTGAGAAAAAATTACATTTCAAATATCCTATAGATACTTACCTAAACCTATAAGATTCTATAAATATAAGAAAAATGAATTTAAAAAATGTATTTTTAAAAATTCATAGATCCGTAGGCGGTATGTCTGGAAAAGAAGTTCTGGTGGCTGGTCTTAAAAATGGCCAAGTAATGCAATTTTTTTTTCTCTAGTGTAAAAATGCATACATTTACTTTATAAGGGGTACATAAGGATATATTATATGGGTACATAAGGATACATTGGTTTTACAAGGCAAAGGACAAATCCCATTTATTTTTCGTTCGACAAAAAACGGAAAGGAATTATCTTTTTTGCCTTTCCCCTCAAGACATTTGGTGACTTTGCCTCTAATCTTGTATCTGAATGTCTCGTATGTCATTGCCAAAACCCTTAAAAATCGTGTACCTACTACTTGTAGTAGGTAGGTCCTACTTGGTAAATACTAGGTAGTATAAGTTTTTTTTTTGCAAAAAATTGAATTTTGGATTCTATCTTATTTAGGTTGTAAAGATTTTTTTGGATAATCCATTCCCTTGCCCTATTGTGTCGGTTCGATCTGGAGTTCGATGTGTTGATTTAAATCTACTTCATTCAAAGATTGGTGTTGTTGATGATAATTCTACACTTTTTGTATTCGACCTGATGACAAAACCACCAGAGCTAAGTTTCGAGGAGCCAAATGCTATCTCGGTCTTTTGGAATAATTGTATTGACGATTTGATCAGTTTTTCGGGAAATTCTGGAATTCTCAATATTAAAGCAAATGGATTCCCAGTTCACAGGCAAAAAATGGACGTATGTCTAAAACATAGATTTTATAAGAGAGTAGAAGACTTATGACATGACAATTTCAGCTTTTTTTGATATTTGATAACTTCAGTCCATTCTTTATCAAGATCAAGTGAGAGTATATTCCTAAAAAACCTTTTGTGAGCAAAATTTATTTGATATCAGTATTAGCTTTTTGGAAAATTTTAACTTAGAAATTTTCCAAAAATAAGAAAATTTCTTTATAGTTTTAATTTTCTTGCTCTTTTTCAACTTCAGTAAACCTAAAATATCATATTTTAACTTTCTTCAAAATATCAAATTCTTAGGTCAAACGAACTTTTCAAAATTATGACTAAAATTCCTTTTGTACAATCTAATGGCAAACTTGGATTTCTCCAAAAATAAGGTCATAAGTATAAGACCCCTATTATAATTAAAACTATACAGATATTTTCAATACGACTGTAATTAAAAATGTCAAAATTAATAAGGATTAAGTACATGAGCACGACATTTGGACTGGATTTGACATTTTTGTAATTGAACAAGTGTCGGATTTTTTTGTAACCTCAATCTATTACACACATAAGATATGAAAAGAGACAGATTTCTTATTCTTTTTCCAATTCCAATTCCAATTCAAAACCTATAGGGAGAAATATTGATTTGAAATTTGTAGAGCTTTTTGTAAATCCAAATCCAAAATCTAAAGAAAAAAAAGCAAATGAATAGAAATATATCTTCTCTATTTGTCATTGGGATTTTTCCTATTACTACTATATGTAGTAATAGGAAGCCCATTCTTTATAGCTCAATTTGTGCTTTTACTTCTTAAAGATTTTTGCGCACTTATCCTACTATACTGACATTGCATAGTAGGGTACTATAAATATTTTTATCAATATGGGTCATTTGTACAAGAAAAACCATATTATCACAATCGACATAGGTAGGTATTCAATCATAAACTGGGTGAAAAAAATCCTTACAAATACGTCCATTATTTACATCATCTGGATATTTATTTTCGTAATAAAATCCTTGCAAGGTCTTTTAATAAGAGAAATTCTATTCTGACGTAATTCTTATATTGGACATTTATGAGATTTGGAAATAATTAACTTGACAATGACAATACCTTCAATTTAAGTACTTTTATATCATTTATTAGACCTTTTTTGTATAAAATTGATGCAATTTATAATGTTTGTTATTTATTTAAGGGTGTCGTGGTTGGATTTTGCGGAGCTAAAATATTTTCGATGCTCAATTCATCTGTAACAACAGTCGAAATACCCCTATCAGCTCCCATGTACCAATATTTACAAAGTAAAATGTACAAGTAAGTCCTTTAAATGTATAAATTCATGTTTAGGTACATAATATAATCTAGACTCTAGACACAGAAGATTAGGACATTTTAGTTGCAGTTAAAAGGTTTTGTTACACGTTCAAAAAGTAAATACCAAATTCTGGGAATTCTACGAAAGTGTTTTAGCACGATTAGAGTAGTAACTGTAGGTTTTAAATAAATAAATACTTTTTAGTAACACAGAATCGTATTACTATGATAGAAACTTTTTATGAAATAAAAGTGAATTCTTGCACTAGTTTAGAACTAAAATACCAAAACCCTCGAACTAGAACTTCTAGTATTTAAATCATTGATATGGGTATCATTGATACTCGAGTACCTACTGATAGTATTAAGCTAGAGTTTTAATTAGGTGAAATTGAATTTTAAATTGGCTGTCGAGGAAATCCTCTACCTTATTTATTATTCAGGCTTTTTAGACTTTAGGTTGGAAAGCATCAGTTTAAACACGAGTTTTTAATAGGGTTTAGGATACTACTATGAAGTCCCTACCTATAAATGTTTTGAAACCAGGAAGAATAAAATTGAATTTGAATTTTAATTAGTAGGTAGTTTTCTTTCTGCATTATACTACCTACTACATAGGTACCTAATAGTGTAAGAAAATGGAGTTTATTTTAGATATTAATAAAGCTCAGAAAGTAAAAGTATTCTTTTATATACATATTAGTTGGTATTAGTATAAGGTTTAAGCTAACAAGATACATTCAGAATTCAAAATTCAGAATGTAGAATAAAAATTGAAAAAAGTATGTACCTATCTTATACTTACCTACTATTTATAGTAGAAGTTTGAACAGGAAATAAAGTCCTAATTATAGAATCCCTATTCTTTTTACAGAGAAGCGTACAAAATTGCGTCACTGGGTGTTCCAACAAAAGACTGGGATGCCCTCGCAAACGCCTCGCTCGAAGGACTCGACCTGGAAATCGCAAAAAAAGCCTTCGCAAAAACAAAAGATATCAAATTCCTTCGACTCCTAGATTCCTTTGAAAAGCAGGCAAGTTCAATATTACATAGTAGTACATTGATATTGAACTTGTTAGCATATATTTTTTAAAAATGATTAGAATTTAGTAGTTCAATCTAGTTCTATAAGAATGCGAATGAAATGAAAAATTTCTGGATTTTTTAAATTTTTTACTTGATTTTTTTTAATCTATTGTAGCATGAAGGTCGAATTGACCAAAAGGGAAAACTGATATTTCTAGCGGACGTTTATGCCCATCAGGGTAAGTTCCACGAGGCTGCTAAAATTTACAAAGAGCAGGGTGAGGAGCATCGGGCCATGGAAATGTACGCTGACCTACGAATGTTTGAACAAGCCTCAGAGTACATGGGTCAGTCAGACTCGGCCGATAAATCTAAATTACTCCGAATGAAGGCCGAATGGGCCGTCAAGATCAATGAACCTCGAGCCGCGGCTGAAATGTTCCTAGCAGCAGGTGATAAACTTCGGGCCATCGAGATCATGGGACAGAATGGCTGGAAAGACATGTAAAGCACTTTAATTATTAATAATTAGTAATCTAAAAATAAGATTCTACGAGTGATATGAAATTCTTTTGTTAAAATAGGCTTTTTGATGTCTCAAGAAAGCTGGATCGAACCGATGGTGATTCCTTGAATTCTTGTGCCCGAAATTTAGAAAGGCTCGGAGAGGTACTATCATAAAATAAAATATAATTACTAGTACAATTACAAGTATTCTGAGTTTCTCTAAAAATTGAGTAGAAAAATGTTTTAGTCATACTACTTAATGGGTAGGTACTCTAAAGCAAATGAACTAAAAAAGAAAAAAAGGCTCGTGCCTTCGACTTTTGAGTGGGTTTAAAAATGAATTCCTTTTTTATTATTTCAATTCGAGCAGCATACTTATGAAATACTAGTCTAACTAGTACAAGTACCCATATGATGCAACTGCTGTTTACATTCAATGAGCTCAATAAAACTCATTGAACATTTGAGTTTTTTTATCGTTAAATTTAGAAGTCGAGGATTTATTTTCTATTTTTATCCGATTGTTAAAGGTGTCAGCTGCAGCGGAAATGTATCGTCGAGTAGGCAAACTGGATAAAGTCATCGAGTTATATGTGATTGGAAAACTGTGGCAAGAGGCTTTCATTATTGCTGAAAAGTAAGTTTAGTTTAGTTGTTCAGATCTAATCTGATTCTGAGAATCTTTAATATTAACTCCTTAATTCTGGGGAAACAATCAATCGAGGAACTTATAATGCTAATTTAAATTTTAACATAGTTCAGAAGAAATTATTTTGAAAATGCATAAATAACTCCTACATAATAAATGAAATCCTGAATAATTTTTTAGATTTTTGAAAATCTAATTATGTACATTGGTGCATAATACCAATGTACATAATTAGATTTTTTAATAAGGTTCCAGCTTGATTGGTTCCCTTTTTTACCCATAAAAGGGTTGAAAAGCTTAAGTTTGCTCGATAAGAGCAAAGGTTATGAGTATTATTAGGATAACTAGTACAAAATTAGGGCAATGATACTACGAGTAATAATATAAAATAAGTTTTATTTCTTACACCTCCTCTATCTAAAGACATCCGGAGTTCAAAAAGCTCGCCTATCTCCCGTATGCCCAATGGTTGGCTGAGAATGATCAATTTGCCGACTCTCAAAAAGGTAACTTTTATTATTCTAATAATTTAACCACTTATACGACAAGACCAAATGACCCTTTTTAGCTCGCATTTAATGAATATCTGGATTAGAATTCATTCTTTCGATCATATAGTCTAAGGAAAATATTAAAATATTCTTAATTTTTCGTACTTTTTTAAACCAAAAATTGAGCCAATGATTCCATAATTAGTATTTATAGATGCCTGTCTGCATATCCGTAATAATAATAATATTTACTACTTTTTTCAAAAAGTTTTAGCTATTTGACTGTAATTTTGTCTTTTTTTGTTGGTCATAACGTTTAAATTTAAATTAAGAGATTACAATTGAGCACGAATGACTGGTAAAATTAGTTCAATTATTTTTTGTGGGTTTGGCATTAGGCTTAAATATTCCACTTTTATATCTAGAGTACTTATAAAGTAATTGTAATTTAAGCAAAAAAAGGAAAAGACAAAGTTCAAATCTAGCAAGTCTATCAGTATTGCCTAAATACTATGGACTACCGATATAGATATTTTCAATCTTTTTCTAAAACATTTTGTGAACTTTTTGAACTCAATTTAGAGAACACGAGTCAGAATTCAGAACATAAGAGTTAGAGTTAGAGTGCATTAATAGTTGGAATAAAACAATGGGCAAATAAAAGATAGGTACTTACTACACTATCTATATAATCTAGGAATATTCTACTAATATGAATCTGTATAAAAAGCAGTAGACTTTTGCAAATTCTAGACTTGAACTTTCTCTTTTATTTCAAGTATAGCCTTTGAAACTGAGCCAAACTAAACTTCGATAACTTAGTTTATTCTTTAATTTTAAATTATTTTGAGTCTTTAACTCTACCTGACAATATTTATTTTAAACTTTTAATCTGTATCAGGAGTTGTTGATTTTTATTTTAAATCTTTAAAATCTCTTCAGTACTCAAGATCAGTAATCTTTTGTAGATTGACTTATTTAAAAAAAAAACATTTTCGCGATCAATAATAAATTAATCTTTAATCCTAAATGTAACAGTTAAATGTTACGATTAATACTTTGTAAGATTAACCGTCCCATTTAGAATTAATAGAGATGTCTACGATTAATCGTAAACCTTTTACTATTAGAACCTATTTTACAAGATTAATAGTTAATTAATTAATAGAAGATTAATTACCTGTACTTTACACAATTAATCGTACTAAATGTAAAAACTAAATGCTATTATTAATTGGTTGCATTTATGAGCTATTTATATTGAAATGAAATGCACTTTGAAATCTTGATTTATTGAAGCCATTGATTGCTCGACAACAGCCTTAGTTTAAGTAGCTTAGGGTAAACGGTGATATAAGTACCCTAGTACAAGTACAAGTAAAAATATTGTCGGAACTGCCTTGTACTTATATATTTTAAATGGATCCGTAGTAAAAGTATCCATTAGAGAAATTTGAGTCTTTTATCTTTAGTACACTACAAGTGCAGTACTATTTGATACTTGCCAATGGATTTTTATTACTAACCAAATAGAGGAACCATTATGTACATTCCTCTAGCTTTACTATTAAGAGTAGTAAGTAGTATATTTATATAAGTGCTAGTCCTTTAGTATAGTATGCAAAATTTTAGCATTTTTGAACAGGGATATTAAATATTATAAATGTATTTCTCATTTTATTTCAGCATTTCATGAGGCTGGTTGTCCTGAGGAGGCTTTTCGAGTTCTCGATCAACTGCGAGAGAATGCGATTCTCGAGACCAGATTCCACGATGCCGGCTATTTTCATTGGGTACTTTCTATGCAGTATTTGGACTTGGCTAGAAATTCAGAGTAAGTACTCGTACATACTTCAATGATTCTATGAATTCAAGTTTACAGCATTTTTAAATTTTATTATTCTGCAATAATTGCTAATATTCCCCTATAAAATTAATATATTCATCAGCAGACAGCAGAGTAGAAAAACCTCGAGATTTCCGTGATTTTGCGATTTTTAAGAGCTTTCATATCAAAATAAATGGCTTTATCACAAATTCTAAAACTTCTAAAAATCATTTAAAATATCTTAAACCCCAGATGCGTCAGGTTTTGTCAGGAAAAGAAGGTTTTGTATAATTTTTACCTAAATTATGATAACGATTTCATTGCCAAAATTCCTCAAAAATTATACAAAAATGTATCTAAAAATGCTACTTACCGTAAAATGCTGCTGTCAGCATTTTTTTTGATTCAACTTGAATTTCAAAAATTATAAAAAATGTCTATTTCATTGAGAATATTGAGAGTGAGTTAGACCTTTTTAATTTTAAAATAGCAGAAATAAACACAACTACTGAATGCAGATATATCCATCACTTTTTCAAATATAAATAAAATTTAATCTCAATTGTCTCATAATAACATCATTCATAAGAATTCCTTATCCTCTAAAACTATGCTTTAAAATCCTTAAATTATTTTTTCTTTATCTTGACTTGACAATAGAAATGAGACAATTCGAGAGAAACATTTGGGGATGTTTGGCTTACATCAAAAGAAAGCAGATTTGTTCTACGCTTACAATCCAATCTTCAGATATTTGGTAAGTTACATACTTTACTACTCATAGATTACAAAAATTTGAATTTAAAATAATACTAGTAGTACAAGTACCCTATTGCATATTATAATACTTGAAACGATAATGATAATCTATTTTTAAGACGTCTCAAGGACACTTAAGAATCTTAAATTATAAAAAAAACTTGGTCAGTAGTTTTAAAAAGGAGATATTTAAGTCTGTAAAAATGCGGGCTTTATCCAATATTAGCTTAACTTTTTCTCTACAGAGTATTTCTATTTTTGGTGCATTTTCTATTCTAGATATTATATTACCTACATAGTATAAGTAAGTAGATAGGACCCAAACTCAATTTCGAAAAGTAAGTTAAACCCCTTAAAATACTACAGATTTTCCCATACAAGTAAGGTACTTGTAAGTACTATAAGGAGTAGAATTTGTAGGTAGTTTTTAGAACTCTTTTTTCAAAGTTTTTCATTGATCGTGAGACCAGCAGGTTTTAAAGAAAGGTTAAGGTATTAGCTTTGGAATTTTGGACAGGGTTTTGAAACACATTTTATAGGAAAGACAAGACTTTGTACAGATTTATAAAAAAAATTCGATCTAAGGATAAGTATATATATAATATGTAGGTAGTATATAATATAAGGCCGACAAAGTTAGTTTTTTTTTCGAGTTTTACAACCTACTCGTACTGCTGGTATTTTCTACAAATCCTATTTTTTTATATTGCTTTCACCGCAATTTCAAATGTGACATTTTTACACTTTATTTTGAAATTCTGTTTGATTTGATGACCTTTGTAGGAATCACCCTTTACCCCATTTATGACTGATGCTCTTTTCAATATTTCCCGCTTCGTCCTTCAAGAAATTTACGACAAAAGAGAACAAATCTCGAAAATGAAGGTTGCATACACTTTGGCAAAACAAGCCAAGAAATTAAAGGCATTTAAAGTTGTGAGATTTGCTCTGGAGGCGTTGAAAAGTTTAAAAATCCCAGAGGACCTAAGCGATGGACTTGATTTATTCATACTGGAATCAAATGCTGATCCTTATAATGATGCTGAGGTAACTTAAAGCTATTAGATATTCTCTCAAAAATAATCAATTTTTCAAAAAAGCTCTCAAAATACGAGTACTGTTATTTCGTGTCATTTCTGCTAAAATGTGACTTTAATTAAATAGACTTTTTATAATTGTATAATTTTCAAAGGAAATCTTACCTCACTGTTTTCGATGCTCCACAACAAATCCTTTTAATCCTCGTGGTAACTTTTGCATCAATTGCCATCATCCCTTTGTATTCTCTTTCATAAATTTCGGTAAGTTTCTAGCAAGAGTCATCGCTTTTTTTAAATGAATCTCTCTCTTTCTCTTTCCCTAAAGTAGGGTACTAAATCTCTAATCTATTTTAAGTTGAGTTGAAATACATATAAATACTATTACTAGGATTTAATTAACTATCTACTCTCAAGTTAGGTAATTTTAATTGTGCGAGCTTAGCGTTGCATTTCGTTTTTAATTATTTTTGCGTTTTGGGAACCACATGCCTTTGCATTTCAATACATGGTGAACATTTTTGGGAAATGCCTAAATAAATTCTAGTTCCAGAGCTTAAAGGATTTACAGTACCCAAAGAGGTGGGGCAATTTGAAATTTTTGTCAAAATGGCAGAAATAGACCCTATAAGGGTCCTTCATGCCAAGTTTGGTTAAAATCGGTCCAATAGTCTTACTCTTAGAGTCAATCATCTAGACAGACAAAGTGAAAGTAATAAAGTGAAAGCAAAGTTAAATGTCAAGTGCTCGCTTCGCTCGTACAATAACTACTGATAGAAAAAAGACAAGTGTTCAAAATAGACACTTGGGAACGCGAACGTCATCAACAACGAACCTCATTTCAAATATATTTTATACTGAATTACTAGCATGCCAGCATGCATTTCATAGAATATTTTTAAACCTTAAACGAGTTGAAAGTTTCTTTTTATATAAGTACAGTAGTACAGTAGTACCTACTGATTCTGATATTTAAGTGCCCACTTTCTTTTGCTGACTATTTCAAAAAAAGTTTTTTTTTTCAGAAATGTGCAATATTTTTTTTCTTTTTTAGATATATTACCTTTGGTTGAGTTCCAACTTGGTGACGGAATTTCTGATGAAGAAGCCCTCGGAATGCTTGGCTCAAAACTTCCCTCTGAGGGTGAAGTAAAGGCTAGTAAAATTAGTAAATTGAATGGAGATCGTGGTGATGGGTACTGGAAGGAGACAGATAACGAAGAAGTGCAAATCCTCCAGTTTGATGATGATGATCAAGAGGAAAGTTCAAATGATCCATTTTCCACGAAAACTTTGACTATGAAAGAGGGTCAAGTTGGATTTGCTCCAATTATCCTGGATAGAGCTCAATTGAGAGCTTTAGAACCCACTGAAATAATTGTATGCAAATGGCCACCACCCCTGAGATACAGGTTTTATAGGAATTTACTACCAGACACAAGTATCTCACAGTGTCATGCATGCTTTAAGGTAAGAATACTGTATTTAGACTCTAAACTGTCGAAAAAAGCTCACAATTTTAGGCTTTATAAAAGTACAAAATTAAACTTTTCAAATTCAAGTGCACTAAAGTTAATTATATGTAGGCACTAAAGTCATTTATTTAGGACTTTTAATTTGTAAATTGAATTTGTTGGCAAATTTTTCAAATTAGCATATATAGAATATAAAATTGAAAATTCCGAAAATTCCGAAAACTACCATAAAGATTTAGTTAATTTTTTAATAGATTTTGTCAGACTTAGGTCTGTAAATGTCTGTTTAGATCTTTCAACAAAATATTCATTTACGGACAAAATTTGATGGGCAGCATAGTTATAAATACGAGTACATGCTTCAAGTACTGAGCTAATAAGAGAAATGAATAATAACCTGATAAATATAACTTTTAAACTTTAAACAAAATGTAAAATTGGTTAGATAAATTTTCTCAAAGTATGCCAGTCATTTATCAAATGTCAAATAGTTTCGTTTGTTATAAAACACTTTTTCTTCTCTTGCACTTTACCAACTTACCTACTACCTTACTATTTTTGTAATATTTGAAAACTATTCATAAAATGACAATGACATTGATGAATTTCTTTTTTTCTAATTCTAGCTATTTTACAATGACGATTTCATGCTCCAGGTATTACAAAAAAATCACTGCCCTTACTGTAGATCACCTCCGAAATCATCTTTATTACAATCGAATAGGCGAAATAACCTGGATTTAATCGAAGAATGAAATTTTTAAACTATTTTTAAAAGTTTGTAAGTAATTTAGTTCATCCATTATACTTTACTATCTGTATACTACCAGTATTGCAGTACCTACACTACATTATCTGTATAAAAGGTCTGAATTTTGAATCTGAATAAAAAAAATGCGTTGAAAGTTTTACTCCATTTACATTTATGATGATAATGGTTAGCATTTATGTAGATCTTTGACTTAATTTCAAATTCAAATATTCATGCTCATAAATTTATAGCCAGTCTTCATCTCTGCATTGAAATGCTTCCAAAATTACACAAGGGAGAAATATTTCTTTCTTCTTGAAAAGGTAATTGAATAAAATATACCTTTAATCGAGCACCAGGGTTGTAAACCATCAAACATTATAAAATTAGCTCAGAAATTTAATTTAAAGACCTTTATTTTGACCAAAATTTTAAAAAAATACCAAAAAATTCATTCAAAAAACATTTTTTATATTTTGGAAAAGATTTTTTTGACCTATTTTGAGAAAAATTTTGGTCTAAAATTGTATTCAAAATTCTTGTAAACTGAATAGTTACTAGATCAGCTGTGAAATTCGAGATTTATAGCTTCAGTTTATCTAGTAAATACAATTAAATTAGGATTAAATCTGGTTTTTCAGAACTAAATTAAGTTATTAATACATAATTCAGTTTTAATTCGGGAACATTAAACTCAAAAACGTGCCCAAAAGATTCCAAAATATTCGAAAATCGCGAATTTTTACAACACTGTCGTCTACTGCATATGAATATGTGCAGAATTTTTGGCACAGTAGATTTGCAAGTAAGGTAAGTAATAAAGCAATTCACATATATTACACAAAAGTATACTTATTTAATCAAGTAGGTAGGTATTTTAAAGTTTAACTGGGGATAAAAAAGACAAATTTCGAGAACTCCCGAATAGATGATGAAGCTCATTGTGAAACTCTTTTTTTTTTATTTCTTCTACTTCTAGTTATATAAAAACTCGCAAAATTTGCAATTCTTTCACCAATTTATTCTCAAAGAAAAAAACCACAACCCATATATCAGTACATTACTTATAAGGTACATTCTCATAATGGTAGGATATAATATTAATAAATGCATATACAGATATATACACATAAAAACTCACATTAGTTCCAGCTTTATGTAAAAAAAAAGTTTTTTGATCATCTCACAAAGTATGTAAATTGAATATTGATTTTCAAAAAAAAAATTCATCTACCTACTGGTAATGTAAATCTAAATTTACTTGTACCTACTAGGTATGTAATATATAATTTTCCTTGTAATATAATCATCTCGGCTGATCTACCAACATACATTCAGTAGTGGTAATAAATATAATATGCATGAGCCAGGTACCTACAAAATCTACAAATTTAATAAATGTCCTCGAAAAATTTCAAGTTCGAGCCCCATTCCAAGTTTTTTTTTTGTAAAAAACTAGTACCTAGATAGGGGTACCTAAAATTTAATCCTGATTTTTTACAGTTTTTCAAAAGGCTTTGAAATTATGTATCAGTAGAACACACGTAGGTAACCTACTAGGTAGATACATCTGTAGTACTTGAAAGAGCTGGAAAATGCTTCAAAAATTCTAAAAATAAATACTTGAATATATATTCTGAAATTCTGAACAAGATGATGATGAAATATCTTGGATGCTCAAATTCTCATTAAGTATGCATAAAGATGTAAAGTAGATGATGATATAATCCTTTATAGTGTAGGGTACCTACTTATACAGAATAGCATAGAGAAAGTTGCTTAATTTTTATTTATTCTCTTGAGCCTGTGCTGTAAATGCATATTAAATTTATTTTCTTTTTATATCATAATAAGCGGCTTCACATTGAAATCTACAAGACCTTGTAGTACTTTATACATACATAAATAGGTAGATGTATGTAAAGGAAAACTTACCAGGCTTTGATACTGTACTAGTAAAAGGGTTTTTAATTTGAAATTTCAAATTAAAATCTCTTTTTATAGCCTGGGAACTCTCATTACTTTGTACAAGTACCTACTACAATTACTAGTATGTATAGTAGGTAGTGAGTTCTAAATTGAAATTTCAGCCTTAATTTTACATTTGTGTATAAATTGAGGCTAAAATGGGTTTTCAGAGCTGAATTAAATGAAATAGCAATGAATGAAAGCTTTTATTTTGTGATTCAATCAATCTTTTTGACTTTTTTTATAAAAAAAGAAACCATGGAATTACATATACATATGGTAATATTTCGGGTGTCATTTCTATTCTGTAGATAAAGAACTTTAGAATCAATTAGAAAAAATTGACTCGATTAATTTAATTAAATATGGCCCAAATACCTCCAAATTCAATCACAACACCATTTCTTCTGACTTCAGACTCGATAGTTGAAGAACTTCCTGAAGTGAAAGCAAGACGAAGATCATATGATCCTGATAGGCTTGATAAACTAGCTCAGCCTAAACATTGGCCCAAAAGTCAAAAATTTAATGATGGTAGAGGAAAAAACAAAATTGATGGTAAGCAAACTCAAAGAATTGTAATTGCTCAACATTCTGAAATAAACAGTAATATAAATACCTCTACAGAACCAAAAACGAAAACTCTTCGAGAACTTCCAAACAATGTTGATTTCTCTCAAAATACCTCAAATGCTCAAGATAAACCATTATTGAAAAATGAGAAACCATCGGCTGAGAAAAATGAGCAACCGAAAAAACCAGCAGCAAATGATATAAAATCGAAATCTGGACTGTTAATACCAGTTACAAAAAAAGATGATCCATCACAACAACCATCACAAGATACAAATAAAACAGGAGCTAACAAATCCCAATCTAAACCAAGGGTAGATGCAAGAAGAAAGTCAAATCCTGGACCGACTTCACACAAACCAGTAGTTGTTCCACCTCCACCTCAAAGGAATCAAAATCATCCAAATCCAAATCCTCAACCTAGAAGACAATCAATGGACCCTGCCTTTTCATCAAGTTATCAAAATCCTACAAAAAGTTGGGCAGCTAAAAGACCAATTTCGAATCTGACTGCTAGACCTTTAAATGCTCAACAACAGCAAAAAATAAATGTTCCATCACCACATCCAGTCAGTGAAGAGCATAAGAAATTAGTTGATCCACTCGAGTTAGTTCATTTAATTAAAATTCTTGACTTATCCTTTACCCTATTACGTACTTGTAATATAGTTTGAAAATTTTGTATTTTTAGATTTTTGGTGGCTGCTCATATCGGTGAGCTGATGAATAGAAGGGCCGACGGTACTTATGGCTCAAAGCCATGGCAAACCTTTGTGAGCACTTTATATCGAAACTTTGTGGTAAGTCGTAAGTTGGACTTTTACTTTTCAAATTTAATTTCAAACACTAGAAGGTATACTATAGATTCTACACCGACTGGTCCAAAAACACTCTGGTTCTAAATATCTATAAGTACCGACTGGTCCAAATTATAATATTACAACTTATAAATTCTATTACTCGTAGAATTAGCCCAAAATATTTTGGATTCTATTTATTACTTTTCTTAATAACTTTTCTTAACCTTTTGACATAAAAAACAAACGCAAAATTACTTACAAATACAAAATTTTCCAATAAATCCCGATATTTTGATAGACATGCAAAGTATTAAGATAAGCGTGAAATACAGATAGAATCCAGAATCCAGAATTATATTTATAATTCTAGTATAATTTATTAATTGTACCAGTCGGTATGTATTTTGGGCCGGACAGTATTGGACCAGCCGGTACGGATACTACACTACATAACCTAAACTAGAGTTTAGTAGTAGAAACTTTGTTACTTTTTGTACTTTTAGATTTAGAGTACCCTACTCGTAGATGCCCAGAGAAAGTAGAGAAAGTTTGGTTTTTGGCTCAGATTTGGTTTGGCATAAAATCTGAATCTCAAAGTGTTGAAAAACTTTTCATAAATGTTCTTACAAGTAGGGTACCCTTACTCTATAGTACCCTACCTACTATAATGTAGTAGTAGGATAGATTATAAAATAATATATTGTAATTACGAGAGTTTTAAAAGCTGTAGATTACAACTTGGACATTTATCTATTTCCCTACTACAAGAAAATAAATCATTTAAAAACTTTTACACTACTTTTACTTGCATAGATTTCTATTGATGTGACCGGATATAATTTGGAATCGATTAAAACTTCGGTTGAGGGAAGGCAACTGACCGTCGAGGGTGAGCAAGTTGAAGAAGGTTCTACAATTTCTCATGTTCCTGTCCCAGGTGAAGATGATGCTCAGAAAATGAAGAAAAATGAGAAGGATGATGAAGGTCCGAAAGAACTACAGTATATCCGTCGACTTAATTTCACTCAACATATAATCCCAATACCTAAGGGTTTCTCAACAACTGACCTCAAAATTGGACTCGATGATTTGCTTGGATTTGTCATCATTGTTGGACATATTGAGAATCCTCATGAAATCAATACTAATAGCAATTTGACAGTTCTCCCTCTTGATGCTGGACATAATGGAAATCACCTGACAAGAGTTGGGTCTTACAATGATCCCCTGATCACAAAATGGAAAAAAGATTTGGCTCCTCAGAACCATCAAGTTAATCACCCGCATGATCCACATCATCCTCATCATCAAGGAAAAATATCACCTTTGAATACAATTTTAGATCAGTATAAACCCAAACCTAGAGAGGAAGATAGGAGAACTTCAACTCTAGCTAAACTTGATCCAAAAACAAGATCAAGAATTCGGATTGCAAGTGATATGGATCCTGAAGTACCTCATCATGAACCTGGAAAATTACTTGAGAATCGAGATCCTATTTCTTTTTGGGATAAAAAACATTTAGGTAATGTAAAAATAATTTAGAAATTCATTATAAAAGTACAATATGTCATTAAATATCAGTAGGTAGTTTTATAATCCGAAAACTAAATGTTCGAAAAAGCTTTCCCCTTGAGCTTTCCACTTGAGGGCGAGCTTAAGGGTCGTATCGTCATTTGAGCAATGCTAGGTTAAGGTTGGTTTAGGATTTATGATGAATTTCGACCATCTTGATCTTGATTTCGAAATCAAGAATTTTGAACAAAGAGTCTAGACCCATTTAAATATCTTATTATTTTAGTGAGAGCTGCAAAATATTCAAATGAACCTGATCATGAACATCCTCACCATCACAAACGCAAACATCCACGTCGCAAAATCGACCATAACCAAACAGAGGAAGTGGAATTGAATGGAGAAGTTTCATCGACTTCTATTACTGATGAGAGCGATAATGAGGATGAATTTCAAAAAGATGACAAGATGAAGGGGAAAGAAATGGTTATTCAACATTCAGCAGAAGAAAGAATCGTACCAGCACCAATGGAAAAACATCCAGTTTTATTTTCATCAATTGGTACATCAACATCGAACCCTGTTGCTGGTAGTGCCTCACCTGCTCACAGAAATAAAGTCATTGGAACAAAATATCGAAGACCATCAAGTTCTTCAGGACACTCTAATGGAAAAAGGAAAATCCAGGTTCGAAAATCAACCACAGTGAGTAACAATAGTAAGAAATTAATGGGAGGTCAAGATGATGAAAGTGTGAAGATTAAACCTCAAGTTGGTGGCAAAAAAATTGGAAAATCTCGCCATTCTAAAAATTCTGAAACCCTTATGGCATTGACTCAAGCGAAGAATTTACTTGAAGGTGTCAAAATCAAAGGTGACCAAAGTACAAAATCAGAGGTCAAAGTAAAATCAAAGGTCTTACCACCTAATAAGCCACCAAAAACAATCCCTGATACACCAATTGTTGAAAGACAAATTTTTAAAGGTCAAAGTCAGGTCTCTAAGAAAAAGAATAAAAATCCACCATTTGCATTTATGTATGATGATAAAAATGGTTCAAAAAGCCAAATGGTGAAATCCTCCAATTCCTTTAATATTAGAAAAAACAAACCAGGTCGAGATTTGACTGAAGATATGGTTCTTGATATGCAAAGGTCAGCTGAAATTGTTACAAATATGAATTATATACCAGAAAAACCAGCTCATCGACACAGGCAAAATCCTCAAGATAATGTTCAAGTAGTACCCTTGTTAATGAATCCGGGAAAATTGGACTTGCAAAATCATATGCAAAATGACTTGAAATCACAATTAATGGATCAGATTAGTTCGTCAAATTTTGATATCAGCAGCCCAGAAAATCTATCCATGTCATTGTCACACTCAAATTCAAACTATAATGTACCAATTTATACTGCTACAGTTGGCCAGGCTATTCCAATTGCCAGTGCTGTAAGGAATCAAATGGAATTTAACAATAATCGATGCAAAGAAGTGACTTTTGATCAAAATGAGCCAAAGGTTATAATGGTAGCTAGTGAGTCAAGTGATGATGGTCTTGGAATTTTCACTGGAAATCAAATCCATTTTCATCCAAGAATTCTTGGAATCGATTTGAACAGAAAGTCACGTGATATGGATCGAGATTCAGAGTCAACTGAAGTTTTGACTGATGATGCTTCTACTGATGCTTCATTTGCGGATATTTCAAGCGGTAAAAACCTCTAAATACAATTAATTATTATCTAAATATTTACTTACTTTACACGATTTTGATAAAAATTTGAAATATTATTTTTAGGATATTCATCAAAAGAGAAATTACATCATCATCAAGGTGAGATACCACTAGCTGCTCAAACAATCATTGAAGATGAAGATGAAGGACAATATGAAGAAACTGATGATCCTGAAGATGATGATCTTTACATTTTCAAACCACCCCCAGTTGAAGAACAAGCATTTGTTCAAGATTCTCAAGATTTGATGCAAATGCTTCAAGATTCAGAAAGAGTTTTGGAAATTGATTTACCAGTAGATGAAACTAATGGAAAAAATCTTGGAAGAAATGAGGAAAGTCAGTCAGAATCAGAGGTCAAAGGTGAAGGACTTGAAGAAAGAGAAGAATCTTACAAAACCCTTCGAGTTAAATTGGTTTTACCCAAAAAACATCATAGTTTTCATTAAGCTAATACATTTTTTTTCGATTATGACCTCATACACGCAATGCCTTTATATCTGTACTATATACCAATGCTAAAATTTTATGTAACTCAAACTCAAGTTTAAATTCTAAATTACCTTGTAATACCCATGCTTGTGGGTGTATTTTTTTGTGGATATTAGATATTTTATTAAATTAAGGATGTAAAGAATAAATTATCTGTATAAAATCGAGTTGATGAGAGAAAATGAAATCCGTTTTTACTAAAAGTATAAACCCTACTAGTGCTAGTACTGGTAAATCTAGTCTTAAACTTTTTATTAGAAAGCTTAGGATTTAAAACCAGCAGAATTTTAGAAGTATTAAAGTAGGATATCCTGAGTTAGTTCGAGGTGAGAAAAATATTTATTAAATGTAAAAAATGAATTCGTATAAGATAGGATAGACAAAGGCCAGGGTTGAGAAAGATCGATTTTTTGAGAAATTTTTGATCTTTTTTTCATTTTAATAACCACTGACTGTGCTTTTTTGGTAAATATCATAAGCATTTTTTTTATTGCATTTAAACTTGGATTTAATTAGCAACTTACTCTAGTTAGTTATTGGATGTGTGAGCAAAGAGTTAATTAAAGGCTTCACAAATTATCTCATTTTTCTGGGTCAAAGGTCAATGTCAGGTCCAAACGGATGTCAAATTTGGAATCTCCTTCTTCGAATAAACAATATTCTTACAGCCTATAGCCACTAAAATCTCATTTTCGATTTTTATCATTAGACTAAATGGGGTTCATTTCTTACGAAACAGGATTTTTGTCGAAAAGGGTCCTTTATGGCAAGTTTGGTTAAAATCAATCCAGTTATCTTCTGGACAAATACAGGGGATAATATAGAAGCAGGTTGTAGTGTAAGTGCTCGCTTTGCTCGAACATTTTAGCACCCAAAATCATTCAAAATTACTAAATATCTTTTGATATTTGATTTAAATATGCTACCTAATAAACAAAATCGACAATTTTTTCATCTGAATTCAAAATATTTATCAAAAATTGTCCAAAACTCTTGAAAAAAGTTCAAAAAATTTGGATTTTAAGAACCCTGCTGGATTCTAGATAGAGTAGAGTAAGTGAGGTGAGATATGTGGGATTTGAGAAATAAAAGAATTTCATTTTGGCCAAATGTTAGTACTGTATTAGAGTATATGTAGTACCAAAAATAGTATTAGGTAATAAAAGAGTAAAAGTTCGAGTTCGAGGTGAATAATATAGAGTGCTAGAATTTTCTATTAAATTTTTCATGAGTTAAACACGCATTTCGAATTAAAGTGTTTCGAAAATCTCTTCCAAATAAAATATATTATTCTAACACTTACATTTACGAGAACCAACATTTTTGGCCCTCACTTACCCCACTAACCTACCTATCACTTCCAGAAAACTACTTTGGTACTAATCTTGAGTACCTACTAGAAGATAAATACTTTCAAAAGTAAAAGAAATTAATACATAATAATATAAAAAACCCCGGCCCTATCTTACTATACTTGAGTAGTTCAGATTCAGATACATAAATTCAAATAAATAAATAAAAATATCTAAAGATAAAAGTAAACTTCGAGATACTTTCTGATAGTAAAAAGTATTTGTATACTTGTATGTATCTTAAAAAGGAACAAATGCAATTTCCCTTTTTTCGGCCTGAAGAATTCCAAAGTAGATTTACTTGGATCTCCAAATCAGTGAGATTTGAAAGTTAATCTAAAACTGGAATATCTAGATAGTTCTAGTTGTACCAGTATTTGCTTGAACCCAAAACCAATGACCCAGACAGGCGGTTGAAAACGTTGGAAATCGATAATTTAAAAAGAATAAATTTTTTTCCACTGTCCTTAAAGGATCAACGGCCTGGCCTTGGTAGGTCATATTGAAGCCACTATCTCTAGAAAGCCCATCAAGTACGAATACCATTTTTGGAAAAAACTTGACCAAAGAATTTATAAATAAAATGTACAGATTAGAATAAACGGCCACGTCGTCAATTAAAATTTTAACTAATTTTAATTAAACAATTTTTGAAAAAATTTTGCTTGTAGATTTGTCTATTCCATATTGTACGAGTTTTTAGATTTTTGCTTAAATGACTGTGACTAATACATATGAATATGCTAAAAAATCGAAATAGGACAGATATAGAACAGAATAGTAATTTACTTAAAATTACATAATATAGCTTATAATATAATACCATCAGTATGAGCACACACGCACAATTTCAGTCATAAATTGTAATTTCATTCAACCATGGCCTTTTAAACAAGAATATAGAGTAGTGGCCCTTCGGCCTAAAAATACTTTTAAACTAACTAGCTATACTATACCTATAAGGTTAAGTATACAGATATGTAGAATGGATTTTGGCTAATAAATTTCTGCTCAATTTGCTATTAAGTTATGATTATGATACAAGTACAAGGCAATTTATTTCATTCTTTATAGTAATCTATAATCACAATTTAATTAATTATTTAAAAAGTAGAGCACTTTCAACAACAGAATATGTACCTACCTAAAAGTATTTTAAGATAGGCAAGTAGGGTACTTAATATCCTAGTATAAGTATTTGATTTGTATCTAAAGAATAGTTATTTTGCGTATTTTCTTTAGTCTTTACCTGATGAGATGATGTTCAAGATAAAATAAATGGAATAAACAAATGTTTACAAACAAATCTTGAAATTTTTCTATTCATAGTAGTACAGATACTACTAGTAGTAGTAGTTAGTAGTAAAGCCTCGTAAAGTAAAAGTTAGTTGTAGGATTGTTGAAAAGCTCCCTTATGAGAATTCTTAAAAAACTCGCTGATCTTGGAATCTTGGATCTTTCTTACTTGTATGTCGAGTGTCGAGAATGTGCTTTTTATATACTTTTGGGAAATCCTTGAAAACCCATAAAATAAAAACCTATCCATTCATACACTACAGATACTCTACAGAATATGATAAGAAATAAATACAACTTTCACCAACTTTCACCCAAATTCATATCCTATTATTCTTATTCAAATAACTAGGACCAAGAATAGGAATTAGGTGAGGCTTTGTTTTGCTTTCCCTTTGAAATTCGCACACAAAGACTCTTTTCTTTTCTACAGAACTTTTTACAACTTTACCTATGCATACAGTATCCTAAATCCACCCACATCCAAATGTCCAAAGTGTTAATTTATATTCGCCAAAGCTCTAAAAACTAAAAATAAAAAACAATCTACCAATCTACCAATCTGTAATCTTATATTTCACTCATCCTCAGACTCAAGATAAGCACCATATATAATATTTTTGGCTTATTTTTTCAATGTCATCTATAGTGCCAGGTACTTGTACTGGTAAGATACTTATCAAATTTATTTATAAAAATATACGATGGGGAAGATAAACTGATGAAATTTTATAAAAACAATTTTGCAGACATTTTCGAGAGTCTCAAAAAAATACAAAGGTACAGTACCGTACTTATATTACTGTATGATATCATTATTATTTCTCATATTACTTTAGAGTAGAGTACCCTAAAGATAATATTTTTTTACACATAGAACAATAGAATAGGAGATAAAGGCTGCAAGTGAAAATGTACTTTATTATACGGTAAGTACAGTACCAACCAGAGATAGAATTTGGTTTATTTTTGGTAGCTATCCTGCAGTAGGTACAATATTATGAATAAGGCCTAGTTATAGTTAAACTTTTGGGACTAATTTATGGACTGGAAAGCTAACCTAGTGACGGTATTATATGTACTTTTTACTATTAGTGATGGTAGTGGTGACCGTGGGAATATAATAAAAATAGCCGACGAAGACTACCAAGGCATTTTTTTTTCATTTTTTGCATTCAAGGCAAGAGTATAGTAGACTTTGTAGAAAAGTTAGAGCCTAAATATTCACAGTATTAAGTATTGTACGTTAGAATGGAATATTTGTGCTTATGCATGAAAAAAAGTATGAAATGAATGAATACTGATAGTAAGGAAATGAGACAAATATATAGCTTATGCTTTCACTACTTCTGTAGTACATTCTATCCATTTTTTTGCAAATAAAAAAGTTTGAATTTTGGACATGGACTTCTCGAAGGCCAAAGTGAATATTTTCAGTTACTTTTACTGACTACTTAAAGTCTATAGTAAGTACTAGTATCTGCTACTTAAAGCATTACTTCTTGTTTTTCTACCTACTGATCTGATATACAAACTAATGTAGATTACTTGATAGTAAATTCAACCTGAAAACCTGAACCTGACTTTTACTCATTGGATCACGCAAAATGAGGGGTGGGGGGAAATATCTACTTTAGCTCAAGTATCTATTCGAATTCAAGACCAATAAATAATTTGGTATTCTAATTTATTCTATAAGTTAATAGAAAAAGGTAATCCTGCTAAACCTTACGTACGAGTACGAGACCCATCAAAGTCGAACAAGAAAATATTTATAAGCATTTAATGTAATGAGATTTGTACTAAACTAAAATATCAGTAAAAAGTTTATATCGATTTGTACTTATATATATGCTTACGGAGTATTAAGTAGGCATTATTTAGTAATAAGTATAATGGACATTAGTTGTCTAAAAATACATCAAATTAAGAGAAAATAAGAGTAGTAGATGAGACAATTTCATCTAATTATCTATTAAAAGTATCATGAAATGAATATCAAATAATATGATTATGAATAGAATTAAAATACTTTCAGTAGTAGGGATATAGTGGGTGGTTAGAAATACTCGAATTAAAATACTTGATATAGTAAACCAGAATCTGGCTAGTAGAAAAGACCAAGTCTGAAGTCTGAGCGACCTAAATCTTCTATTAAAATACCCTACATAGTAGATAGTAGGTAGTATATATATATGTATCTACTTAAAATAAGGATCCTTTTCTAACTGGCAAAATATTATAGTTACTACATACATAGAATAGAGTACCCTAAAGAATAGTGGTGGTAGAAGTACAAATATGAGATATGAAAATTGTTTGCTTCAGGACTTTATACAAAAGCTGATTCAATGAGAAACTAATGCTAAGTTTGAGAATAACTTTTACCCATAAGTAAGTAGTATTCTACTACGTAGGTAGTAGGTACTAGTGTACTAATATTATGAGCAATTCTATGAGAAAAGGATCCTTTTCAGGTTATATGAGCAAGATATGTACTTTTTGGAAATTTCAGTCAAATCCACCACTAGTATACCCTCCAACTATCTGTGAAATACTGTGGATTCTGGATGGGAAAATAGCGCATGTAATCCACTACATACTTACTACATACATAGTAAAGTAAGTATAGTAATTGTATATGGGAAAAGTACCAGATAGGTTAGAAAGTCTGGAATTTTCAAAATTCGAATCTGAATTCTTGAACCAGAATTAAACAGACAGGCAAGGAGATTAGACAAGAGTAAGGCGGCTTCTCTAGGCGGTCCATGCTTAAGTCTTTATTTTGCACCTAAAAACCCTCAAGTCTAGCTGACTTCAAGCTGAATTTCTTTGAAGATTATTTCAAAAGATAAATCTACAAAAAATCCATCAAAATTCGAGCATTTTAGTTGAGAAATCTATCATAAAGTGCACGTGTTTGAAGCCTAAAACTTGAACAAAGTAAGAAAAAAATCTAAAAGGTTAGGAAAAAAATTTAGATTTTAAATCAACAATTGATTTTGGGATCTTTTGTATAAATTGAAGAGCTTGAAACTTGTGTTTCTTATGGTTTTTCAAGACATTTGTAAATAATAGTATAATAATACTCTTATTTATTTAAAAGCCTGTTTTGTATAACAAGTTTAAAAGAAATAAATTGCTTTCTCCACGCTTCGGTACCGAATAAGTAAAAAAAAGGGTGCAAAAAATTGTTCAAAAAAATGGTTGTTCAACGGAAGGAAATATTTTCATGGATGGACTACTGCCATTGTTGATCACTGCATTATCTCCCACGTAAAACCAGCGGGGGATTGACAACTCACATTTTTTGCCCATTTATTACCACATTTTGTGTTACAAAGATCCAAAATTAGGATACAAAATCTCATCCAATTGTGTTACAGTGGCTGAATTTACATTTCACTGGGTTTTCTTCAAGTAAATAGTCCCTAGTACGGGTAAGACAACTTTTTTCTTAATTTTTTTAACAAAAAGTTGCGATTTTTTAAGGTCTTAATGTACATAGGATTGTTCAATTTATGAGATGGGAGTTAAATAATAAATTACAGCTAATCTTGAAACTAGAAATTAGAGGAAAAAACTGATTAGACTGCGGGAATCTCGGCTAATATTGTACCAGTATCCTATACTACTTTGTACTACATAGTTTAGTTAATACAGAGTACAGACTGAGACAAACTAATTACATTCATATCTACATTAAATCTGGTACATATGCATTTATTTGTATTAGGAAATGGTCCAAGTCTTTTTTGGAGAAAGCTGAACAAATTTTCTTACATTAGCCTTGTACTATGTACTAGAGTTTAGTATTACAGATAGTAGTATTTTAAAGTAAATTGCTGGATTAGAAGTTGTTCTATTTGAGTTTGAGTTTGAAATAGGAGTGAGTGAGCCAGCAAATATTTTTCAAAAGATTCACTGGTAGTCTTTTTTGGGTATATAAGAATAATAAATTAGAGAATAATCTTGTACATTTATTCAAAAGACAGATGGGTAATTAAGATAGAGAATAGCGAATCAAAAGTGCTTACTTGAACAAACAACTTTTTCTTTGAAAAACTTGAAACTTTTTCCCCTACTCTTTTTTAAGCTTGAGTCTGTAATAAGTACTTGTACTTACTCACTGGATTTCCAGCTTCCCTTTTTTATATACAGAATAGAAGGTAATTAAATTTGACAAGTTTTTAAACCAATTTAGGCCCCATTTCAAAAATCTGACAGGGGGATATTTTATAAATTGTCTGATGGTTTTTCAAGTCAAAATAACCCTTTAATTCGATTTTATTTTTATAAACTAGATACCTAATACCTTACATACATACATGCTAAATATTAGATACTCGTACAAGCAAATTAGTTAGGTAAACATTTCCATTTTTATGAAAGTGTTTAGTTAGTCAATTAATCGATTCTTGTAAATTGACCTTATTAGTAGGGTACCTATTATCAGTAGTTGGCAGTTGGCATTTCAAAAACAATTTTATTTCAATAATTTGGGTGAATAGTATTTGTATTACATATATTATATTTGTAATAGGTACAGGGTAAGTACCTAGATACTTATACTACTGCCTGTATAAAATATAAGAGCTGTCAAATGAGCTAAGACGGTTTTTAAGTCAAAAGAGCTTTTTTACGGAGCATGGTAAAATTTTTTTAAATGATTATTATATTCTATTAGAGGGTCAATGTAGATGATATTATGCAGGGGTGACAGGTCACCCCTCC